>OY754330.1:101612865-101805365 GCA_963573305.1 Pyrrhosoma nymphula | reverse complement strand
TAGCAGGTCGTGACCCGAAACCTCCTGGAAAATAGTAAAAATGAGTAATACCATAGAGTAAATATATTACTCTATGGTAATACCTAAAGAGAAAATCTTATGAGGTTATTTTTACCACATTTTTGTTTACAGTTACTCTCATAAGAAATTAAATGAGCTCGGCGCAGAAGTTCATTGTTTGCTGATTTAAATTGCTCGTACTTACGTTTAATATATTGGACTGTAATTTTCACTATCGAGTGGATAAATGAATAAAGAATCGTCCCATTGTTATATTCCATAGCTAATGGACAGTCCAAAGCAACTCAATTTGGAAATTCGCAAAATTCATAACGCACTTTAATGCTATTGCACTTATATATTTCGATTGGTTAGCTATCAGTTAAAGTTGAAAACAGCTAAACCAACCTTAAATGGTGTGAATGCATTTGAGCTATTACATGGGGCCAATTTCGATTATAAAACAAAACAAGTAATAATAACACCTCATCACGCAATATTTCCTCTGAAGTTAGGTCCGGCAGCAGGATCATGAAATCACTATCAAGCCATATTTTGGAACAGAAAAATTAACTTGGCCTCCAAAGATGAGGCGTAGCATAACGTATTACAAGATTCCATCACGAATCCATTTCGATTGAATCAAGTTTTTTTATCCGATCTTTTCTTTGAAACGCTACGTGTACCATCAATCGAACCACATTTCGGAAGAATTGGAAGCAATATATACTTTTTTCTTTTACGGAATGATGCCCCCAAGGCCGTCAAGAGTTCAGGAGGAGATGGGGAGACAGAACTAACCATCCGCTGCAGTTGAATTGCAATGGATCGGTGGTCTGTCGAATTTCACTGAACCAATGCATAAGTTTAAAGCTAATCGATTTCTTTGGGAGACGACCGACAACTGTAGTCATTTTCCCCAAGGAAGAAAGTGGTTAGGTTGGTAAGAAGAGGATCATCTGGGGAATGGAGGAAAGGTGGAGAGAAACCCGGAGTCCACATAACGTCGTCCAGCAATGAGGATAATTTAAGAAATCGAGTACTAACAATACATACTTTATTGTTCACCGTATGAGACAAAAATAGTGTATTTCCTTCTTCAAAATTAATTTCCAAAATACCACAAAAAACCTATATCCAGCCCAACTCACTGACTGACGTTTTTATATAGTTCTCTATGCTTCCCGAAAAAACTCCAACTTTCCCAAAAGACATACTAGGAAAACCCAATTCACAAACTACAATCCACAATTCACCACAGTAATAAAAACTTTTTTTTGCTCTCGGACGATTCTGGTGGCCTGTATTCCCCTGCGATCCCGATAAGCCATTGGCTTCTCATCAGGTTTCTTAGGGGCCGAACCACCAGAACTTGACAGAAACACCCATGCCCTGATCATGCGAAAAACCGACCCAGGCGGGACTCGAACCTGCGACCCTCGGATTAGCAGGCGAGGACTTTACGCCACCGCGCCGCCACCGGGATCGGTTAAATAATAATAATACACAATTCTTACCATAAAACATAATTGGGAAGTGAACTGAGTTATGAACACCAAAGTGCTCGTTCACAATCTAGAAATACTACAGGCATTGACCTACTCTTTATGAAAAGTGCCAAGGGATCCATGTTTAACGTCCTATTCGAGCAGGACGCTGCCGGAACAGGACACACTTAACCAAACGGAACACTCTGCTTCAAGTGTTTTCCACGTAGCACCTTAGCTTTAAGATTGAGATGCCACAGAAAAGTCTCCACCACTGCCGGGGCTTGGATCCAGGACTTCATGATGGTGGGCCAGTGCTCTAGCCACCACACCAAACTGATCCACTTCTCTTAAGAAGTTATTGTAAAACGCCAATCTAGCTAGGGAGCCTAGAGCGTATGCAAAATGTTTTTTCAGGCTCCCTCTAAATGAGTTAGTGAGTATGTTTTTAATTTTTCGCGTCTCTGCTACGTGTATTGGCAGGTTGCGGCACTGCATGCAGCTGGAAATAATCATTCAGAATAATATTACAGGAATGCACTCAAAGTAAAGGTTGAATTTCCCGCAGCGATATCCACAGAATTGAATTCATTTCAAGGGAATTGGGATTGAATGCGATTAACGTCAATAATTTGGCATTTAACGCAAGCCTTCGCATGTTTCCAGCTAATTACTTTCTCAGTTTAACTTTTAAAGACGTGTAATTATAAAGTTTAGGGAAAAAAGGATTCCAAGGAAAAATGTTCGCGCTGGTTGCATCCATTCTATTCCTGGCCATGAAGGTTTCTGAATTATAAAAATGGCAAATTTTGGGTTTGTTTTTACCCCAATATTGTTAACATTTACTCCCATAAGAAAAGCATTGAATTCGGTGCAGGTGTTTCTTTATTTGATTTTTTTAAATTACTTACACTCAAGATATTGGATGGAAATTTGAATCATAGAACGCATAAAAGAATGCAGTATTTAATTCTTTATTTTCTTATACGTTTCGTTTTTGTCCAAGTATTGCGTTTTTATCTCGAAATTCATCAATTTTTCTTTCTTTTAAACAATACAAAATTTCCTTGGCAACCAGGCGTGAATATCCATTTAATAGCGATTTCATTGCTGCAAGAGTTAATGGCTATTCGCCCCTGCAGCATTTATAGGCCAGTTTCAGCGACAAATTTGACAGTTGCAGTCAAACGACTCGAGTTCCCCGTTCGCCTTGCCTTCTCAATGACCATCAACAAGGAACAAGGTCAATCGCTTCAAGTGTGTGGATTAAATCAGGAAAATCCATGCTTTTCACATGGTCAGTTACACATTTCATTCTGACGTGTGGGACAGACCAGTATTACCAAAGTCGACACCAGCTGATGAACTCCACGCTTGCCTCAAAGCGTCGCATCTTTGGAGACGTGCAGAAACTCACGCTAACGACCAATATGCGAGTAAATCTGCAGCGCAACCATATTTTCAAAACAGCTATTGGACAATGGTAATAGAAAATTACCAGTTGATGCCGACACAAAATATATTTCAATTCCATTGAACATTTGTGTCATTGTTCCATCGATCGAACAATTAATTCAGAAAGTTTTTCCAAAAATTGGTACCAATTACAAAAATCACTAATGGCTTTGCGAACTCGCTATTTTGGCCTCAAAAACACCGACGGCAATGCCTTGCATTCTCAATGACAATCAATAAGACACAAGGTCAATCGCTACAAGTGTGTGGATTAAATCTGGAAAATCCATGCTTTTCACATGGTCAGTTACACATTTCATTCTGACGTGTGGGACAGACCAGTATTACCAAAGTCGACACCAGCTGATGAACTCCACGCTTGCCTCAAAGCGTCGCATCTTTGGAGACGTGCAGAAACTCACGCTAACGACCAATATGCGAGTAAATCTGCAGCGCAACCATATTTTCAAAACAGCTATTGGACAATGGTAATAGAAAATTACCAGTTGATGCCGACACAAAATATATTTCAATTCCATTGAACATTTGTGTCATTGTTCCATCGATCGAACAATTAATTCAGAAAGTTTTTCCAAAAATTGGTACCAATTACAAAAATCACTAATGGCTTTGCGAACTCGCTATTTTGGCCTCAAAAACACCGACGGCAATGCCTTGCATTCTCAATGACAATCAATAAGACACAAGGTCAATCGCTACAAGTGTGTGGATTAAATCTGGAAAATCCATGCTTTTCACACGGTCAATTATATGTTGCATGCTCACGAGTAGGACATCCGAAAAATTTATTTGTTTTTGCAGAGGGTGGTAGGACCAAAAATATTGTACATCCGAAAGCACTCGAATAACATTTTTCAACTCTATTTTAATCCACAAAACAAAATTTTCTTTAATTTACTTTGACCATTCCTTTTTTTCCTAAAATTGGTTTTTTAACCTTAAATTTTTGCACTACATCACCAATAGAATATTTACTTTACTTAGAATCGCAGAATAAGCATGGAATGTAAACTCATGCCATCATTTGTGCGTTACGAATTCCTGTGTAGGTACATGGAATTCACTGGACTAGGTCTCGAATTCGTTTAGGGACCGATTTTGAACCGAGAAAAGATTTGTGGGCCAATCCATTAAAAGTATGTATATCAATGAGGACTTCAGGACAGAGTATTTTATTTTGCGAATTCACAGAAAGTCATTGTCTTTCATTAATTTTGAACGTGCAAATGAGTCTGCTTTGAATATGTGTGCCTACTTAGAGAGAAAAAGAGGTATTACAACGCATGCCGGGCACATCTAGTAAAAGAATAAAAATAGAAAAAGCATTTTTCTTAAAATATTCGAGCAGAATTTTTTATATTTATATGTACTTCTTTTTTAACGTTACTTTGTTGTTTGTCTATTGTCGTCGTTTGTCAGATATGTTGTTGCTTATTTGTTGGCAGTTGTCATGTGCCCATTGTGATTGCCCTTGCGCTGTTTTTGGACAAAAATAATAAATGAAAATATTAATAAACCGTTAAATGTACCAAAGGGAATGTGGCATAGGTACCGGCGCTCATCACGTTGACGAAAGGTCATACGCAGGGAAACTAAAACTTTGTAACAAGGATAACGACGCAGGGGGGAAAAAAAGATAAAGGGAGAAGATGCATCAGCACGTATCATGGAGAGCCATCGTATTCAAGGATGTCGTCAGCCTTGCGACGCCATCGAGTCTAAAGAGTGATGCGGGTAAGTATCGGAAATTCCTCCTTTGCGGATTTCGCCTTAGGAATGAAGTCCGGGCATTTGGATTCGCCATGCCGCGTGCGTGAAATATATATTCCTCCTGGCGTCGCTCGGAATGCGGTCGGCCGAACGACCTCACGTCCCATGTGCATCATTTACCCAGATTCAACATCCACCCGACCACCACCGGTCTCCCGACCACTCCCAGCGCACACTAAAGTAAAACTGTATCACACCGCTCTTATCCGGATACGAATTCGTCCTTACTATCTACGGTGAAATGTGAAGATGAAATGAATGCGAACGTTTCATAGGGGAAAACCATTTCCCTCGACCGTGACTCCAACACTCGATATCGCCACTAACCCTTTAGATATTAACGGGACATATTTGTCCCAGCGAATGTGTCTTTGTGACTAGTGGAGCAAATATGGCCTAATACATCATTTAACGTAAATTAAAGTAAAAAAATATAATGGTAAAGGTGAACTTTCGTCTCGCCAGCGAAATTTTGTTTTGTGAAAAACCCTATTAAATAGCGAAGAGGACAAGGATAAAATAAATGGCCAAAATGACAATAAATACAAATGATGTGACTCATAATCAGCAGTCATCAACCCGACGATTTGTTTTCTTAAGCTCTCTATTCCACTCTCCTCTCAGCCAATCGCTTCATTCCTACATAATTATTTACTTTGACGTTCTCCATAATTTGTCTCATGTATTCCATTCTTGCTCTTTCTCTGTAATTCCTCCCATTAATTTTTCCTTCTAGTATTGTTTTCATTTGGCTGTTCTGTCGAAAAATGTGTCCAGTAAGTTTGTTATGATTTAACTACTAAGCTTCTTTATAATTTCAAGACTAGTGAGGCGCATGGGTCCCAAAAAAGAAGTCTACTGGGACTTTGATACCCCAGTCTAAAATAAAAAAAATAGCAAAACTTATCGTTGTAAATGATCAATTGGAAGTAAATTCACAGAAGGAAGGATTATTCACAGAAAATGAACTTTTTTAATCCAAAAATTATCATCTGAGTAATCTACCGGTTAGAGGTAGGTCATGATGAAAGTCAGAGAAAATCCAACAGACTCTTACACATGCAGTGCAATATCTACATCTAGTATTTCTTTCTTTACCTCAGCGTAAGTCCTATCCTTCTTCATCCCGTCCATAAAATCTATTCTCTTCCTTCCACTTCCCAGCTTTCCCAACATCCTTCCCTCTATCACGGCCTTCAGCAAACCATCGCCCCATATTACCCTTCCATCCACCTACCCTGTCTTCCCCTAATCTCATCCATAGTTTCCTCTCCTCACCAACTAGGTCAAGCACTTCCTCATTTGTCTTCCTTTCCGTCCACCTCACCTTATCCATCCTCATCCACACCCACATCTCGAACGCCTGTCCTCCTTTCTCAGAGACCACGTTTCTGCCTTATACAACGCCACACTCCATATCAAATTTCAAGCATGCAAACAAAAAAATGAAGTCTTGAAAGGGCTAAAACTAGAAATGGGACATTTGAATGATCTAATACCAAGAATAATGAATATTCGGTGTTCGGAAAAGAAATTGAGCTCCTGCCTCAAATACTCTACAAAATATGGCAAGAATTTTTTTTTGTATTTTGGCGGCAACTGGCAGTAGTAATGTACACCGATATCTATAATTTTTTACATTTTATCGAACAAATCTTCCAATCATTGCGATTGCACAAATGATGAGGTACTGAGTCCCGCGTACGGGGGCAAAGATATACACCAAGTAGTGTAAAACCAAAGAGGGGGAGATTCGCCATGAAAGATGACACACCTGATTGGTAATTGGGAGATCAGGGTTTGCATCCCTGTCAAGTACAATAATTTTTTCATGGCAAATCGCACAATTTTTTCGAACAATCTATGAAAATGGTTCCCCAAATTTGCATTATTCAATTGCATATCACTCTTTTCCCCTACTAAGTGGTGCGAAAATGCAGAAGCGAGTGTGATGTATACGTACGTAGTCAACACTTTTGATCATCGTTTGAAATATAGTGTGTTCAAGAACTCGCAAAACCTAGACCTTGCAAGGAGAAATATGATAAAGAAGGTCCAACTTCTGAAGGGGGATCAGCAGGAAAAATAATAATAATAATGGCAACTTTCTTTAGGGTGAAATTAGGACTACGCATCCCTCCCTTACATTCAACCCTCACGCTTTAACACCCATGCCCTGAGTGGAAGAAAACCCACCCAGCGGGACTCAAACATGCGACCATCGGACTAGCAGGCGAGGACTCTACCCCGCCGCCACCGAGGCCGATAACGATCGGTTAGGGTCAATATCAAAGGAAAGTGTGGTAATTAACTTTAAAAATTTCTTCTAAAAATATATATTATCATTGCTGATTGACATAAGTCAATGCCGTCTTCTCAATCAAGTTCTCCCTTTAAAATAGTCAAGGAACTTTTTCTGCATATCGGCAGAAAAATAGATGTTATTGTGACGTAATAACCGGCCATATCTATATATATAAAACAAAGTCGAAAATCGTGTTAGTTACACCATTTATAACTCGAGAACGGCTGTACCGATTTTAATGGTATTTGGTTTTTTGGATTCGTCTAAGCCCCTATTAGCAGAATAACCATTAAAAAATAGTCAAAGTTCACGGAAAAAATTAATCTTGATATTAGGGATATTATTTAGGAGTTGGTAACACTGCAACAATTGTCCAGTCGGTGCTAAGCCCTCAAGTTGACACGTCACTACGTCACTACCGTATTTGTAAACAAATCACGGACAACAAGCAAACATTTAGGTTACCGGTCAATTTGTTTGCTTTCTTATTATTATGCCTCGACGCAGAAGATCTAATCTTTCCCAACAAACCCGTAATGCAATTAGGCTTCGGAACATTGTGAATGAATCCACCGAAGAAGAACGAGAAAACGCACGCGAAGAGCGCCGCGTTAGTATGGGCCGGCTTCGAGCTTTTCAAACCGAAGAGGAACGAGAAGAAACCCGTGAACGCTGAACGTGAACCCGGTTGGCAATGAGAAGTTGTCGAGCTCAACGTAGAGATCAACAGCGACATAATCTTCGGCGCGATGCCTCAAGTGTTAATTTGAATCGAGCAGCGTTTCTATACGATTGCACAATTGATTACAGTTCGCATCCTTTCGTTTGCATTGGTGAATTGGACGTTGTTTGTGAGCATTGTGGCGCATTAAAGTTTGCAGGAGAAACACCTGGATTGTGCTGCCTTACTTGCAAAGTGAAACTGCCATTATTGACTTCGCCACCTGAGCCATTACGTTCATTGCTTTTCGGTGAAACACCAGAATCACGACATTTTCTAGCGAACACTCAAAAATACTATGGCTGTTTTCAAATGACTTCATTTGGGGCTAACATTGCCCAAGAACCAGGATTTAATCCGACATTCAAGGTAATTTATGTTGAAGAGAGACAATGTTCATTTTATTTAATAGATAAGTATTTTCAATAGATGACAATTTGCTCAAATGTAGTTTCAGTTATGGGTGAAAATTTTTAGGTCAGTGTATTTGTGTCCAAAATAAATAAGGCGTGCTATCATAAAAAAAGATAATAAATGAGTAATATTGATTTCGCTTTCGACAGATTCAAGGCCAGATTCACCATCAAATTGGATCATTGCTACCTCTTGAAGATGCACAGCATAAGTTCTTGCAAATATACTTCATTGGTAATATGGAGAAACAACTTGATCGACGTGAAGATATTTACCCAGCAATGAAAAGAGCAATTCTCCATGGTCTGCAGCAATTACTTCATGAGCATAATGCATTAGTTAGGCTGTTCAGAACGGCGTTGAAACGCATGCCACACGAAGACTACAAAGTCGTGATCAGAGCAGATAAACGACCAGCTGGAACACACGAACGAACATTTAACGCTCCAACATTAGACGAAGTTGCAATCCTGATTGTAGGTGAAAACGTGGAAACACGTGATATTGTGCTTACACGTCGTGATACTGGGCAGCTGCAAAAAATATATGAAACGCACCGTTCATATGACACATTGCAATACCCGCTGATGTTTTGGCAAGGAGATGATGGATATCACTTCAATATGAAGATGATAAATCCATTGAATGTTGAGTATCAAACAGTGTTGGGAAAATTTTAATTGAAAGTGCAATTAAAGATTAATTATCTTCATTAATTAAAAAACAAGATGATTGAAAAATTAAATGATTAACGCCCAACACTGGAATCAATATCATTCAATAACGACGCGACTTCTAAATTTCTAATTTTACTGTTTTTATTTCAGGGGAGGACACTACAAAGAAGGTTAGCTCGATGAACTATTATGCATATCGATTGATGATTCGTCAAAATGCTGACAACTATTTGCTGCGATTTCGGCGATTGTTTCAGCAATATTGTGTCGATATGTATGTCAAAATCGAAACGGAGCGACTAAATTTCATTAGGTTTAACCAAGCGAAACTGCGCTCGGAGGAGTATATCCATTTACGCGATGCAATTAGCACCGAAGGAAATGCAGCTAATTTTGGCCGATTGACTATTCTACCGGCAACGTACACAGGTAGCCCGCGTCATATGCATGAATATGCGCAAGACGCAATGACATATGTTCGTCATTACTGTCGGCCAGATCTATTTATTACCTTCACATGTAATCCGAAATGGATAGAAATTGTTCAAATGCTGCTTCCAGGACAAACATCAAGTGATAGGCACGACATCACTGCACGTGTATTTAAGCAAAAAATGCGGTCACTAATGAACATTCTGAACAAGTGACCTGTAACATTTCGAAACAGTCCGCAATGGCCAAAATTTTAGTAGCATATAAAATAATCATATGGGACGAATGCACGATGGCGCACAAACGCGAATTGGAAGCACTTGACCGGACATTGAAAGATCTGCGCAATGACTCAAGATGCTTTGGAGGCGCAATGATTTTACTGTCTGGCGATTTCCGCCAAACACTGACAGTCATTCCAAGATCCACCGCTGCCGATGAAATACACGCTTGCCTCAAATCATCAAATCTGTGGCGCTATGTGAAGAAACTTCAACTGACAACAAACATGAGAGTTTCATTGCTGAACGATCCCTCTGCTGAAGATTTCTCCAAGCAATTGTTGACTATCGGTAATGGCCGTGTTCCTGTCGACGAATCGAGCGGATTGATTTCATTTCCTCAGAATTTTTGCAGTTTCGTTTCATCGAAAGATGAGCTCATCAACAAGGTGTTCCCGAACATGATTAATAACCACAAAAATCACAAATGGTTGAGTGAGCGAGCAATTTTGGCGGCTAAGAACAAAGATGTAGATCACTTAAACTTCGTGATTCAGAATGAAATCGTTGGTGCTCTGCACTCATTCAAATCTATTGACTGTGTAACTAACGAAGACGAAGTCACCAACTATCCATCTGAATTTTTAAACTCCTTGGATGTGCCTGGCTTACCACCGCACAATTTACAGCTGAAGGTTGGCTCCGTGGTCATGATGCTTCGAAACCTAAACCAACCAAAACTATGCAATGGAACGCAATTTTGGTGATAAAAAAAACTGATGATCAATGTGATTCACGCGACTATACTCAAAGGAAAATTCAAAGATGAGGAAGTTCTCATCCCGAGGATTCCTATGATCCCAACCGATATGCCCTTTGAGTTTAAACGAATTCAATTTCCAATTCGTGTTGCATTCGCGATGACGATTAACAAATCACAAGGCCAATCGTTGAGTGTTTGTGGTCTGAATTTAGAAAACCCATGTTTTTCTCATGGTCAATTATATGTGGCATGTTCACGTGTTGGTAAACCATCGGCTTTATTTATTCTTGCGCCTGATAACAAGACAAAAAATGTTGAAAATCAAAATGTTCTTGACTCAAGAGAATAAATTGATAGTATATATACGTTGAATAAAAAAATGTCTTTCTGATAAGCCATTGTAACACTAATTTTTGTAGTTTTATAGAATTGTTACCCTTATTTTATTTTAACCATCCAAAAAAAATTAAAATCGGTACAACCGTTCTTGATTTATAAATGGTGTAACCAAACTGTCCATTGATTGTTGGGCGGTACGAAGTTCGCCGGGTCAGCTAGTTAAACTTTAAATTATACTTATTTTGTGTCAGTCATGTGATAATTTGTGATAGTATTATTGCTGAACGCACACTAGTAATTAAATTTCTGAAAGGTATTGTAATACTGTTAGCTCATTTACCAATAACTCACACTTTGTTTCAGGACTATGAGTGAATAGAAAAGAGAATTCCTACAGTAAAACAAATGCATGGAATGTATGGAAAATAGAATGCATGGAACAACTGGGGTAATTTGTGATAGCAAAAGAAACCGTTTGGGCCATGATCGTGTAAAAATGTTCGTTTCTAAATAAAAACCCGTATATTTAGAAAATCTAAAAAAAAATCAATCTTCTCATTCGTAATGCAATAAATCCTTCTCAGAAACTGCGACTTGTGTTGTTTACCGTTACAAACAAGTTGAATGCTATGTATTATATAAATATTTTCACTATGCGATTCATAACAGAATAATAAACGATTCGTTCGTCAATAAGTGAAAATGTAGTATAATATAAGTAAAATGTAATACATAGGTTTTAAGCAATAAAACAATAAATAACCTAATAAATAATAAAGCATCTAAGTATTAAAGGTAGTTGGAGCGATTTTGGTCTATGAACAGATTTGCATGAAATTTTGTATACATGTTCTCATAAGCGATATGTATCGATAAAAGTGAAAAAAATTGCACCATACCTGTTTGGTGTTTTTGCAATTCAATGCTATTTTAGCACGTACCCTTATGAGATATATTTCGAGATAATTTGATTAAATGTGTACAGATTTTCTTCTAAACGCGAAATAATACACTTCTTATTATTATCATGATTAATAACAAATATCATGGTGTCACATCGAGCTCAATATTCGAAAAAAACACATATCAATGTAATTTTGCCTAAATTTCGTATACAGTGCCGAAAACTGAAGTCATAACTTACTTTAATAATGATAAAAATTTAAAAATATTACTCCTGTGTCATTTCCACTTCTGCATGTACGCTTAGTTCCAACGCAGAAACAGACGCAATTAAGTGAAATCTGGTCCAAGAATCTTTTCAACGTACTTAAAAAATTATTAAAATGTTCACTCAAGACTCAATGACCCACGATTTGCCACCTCAATATCTCAGCTTGAAAGAGTGAAACATATCCATGGCCAAAGAAAAAAACAGTAAATGCGGTATGATCTCATTTACACTAATTACTTCTTAATTAGCCAACGAACAGCAATGGCAGGCATCTTGGTACCCCCTGCCATTGATGTAGATAAATAGACACAACGTGTACATATATGTAGATATGATATAAATATTCGCTATAAAATGCAACCCATCACAAATGTTTTAGTCCTTTTGGCTATTCGGGGAAAACTGCGGATAGTTGTTCACTTCATGGCTTATATTCAATGACTGACACATTATTTCTTCGGATTTGTCATAAATAGTAAAGCATTTGTCTTCCTTTCACGATATCTCCGACGGCAAAGAAGAACTGGCAAAATATATCTTCAAAGAATGAAAGATAGTAAAAACAAAATACAGAGTAAATCGCAAAAACGTAACTACACTATCCCGTATAGACTAAATATTCCACTATAGATAACATAAAACTCTAGGTGTATGGTGCATTGAAGAGAAACTCCTACGGTTTCTATCTTAACTCCAAGGTTAGGCTAGCTTTTACAAATCACGTGAGATTTCCTGGAAATCTTGATCGCTTTCTTTCCAACGCGGAGTGAAAAATCTGGTGGCTATTGCAAATAACCGCTAAACCAAAAGGTCAGGGGTACTATTCCCAAGATATTCCGTATATTTCTTGATGGCCTTGTAGCGCATCAGTGGGTTTCTCGTGATTTTGCGACGAAGCCACAGAAGCACGAGCATCACTAATGTGGGTACTCTCGTAAAGTCATCGTCTATCAGTCCAACTACCAGTAATTACATCTTAAATATCAGATATATTTTTTGGAAAGTAGTATATAAGCACTTAATCTACGATAAAATTTAAGGTGGCTGGAGCGGTAATCGTGGGTCATTGAGTGCACATTTTAATAATATATTTTATAAAGTCGAAAAATATTTTCTTGAACCACATTTCATTTAAGTATGTCTATTTATTCGTTGGAACTCACCATACATGCAGTAATGGAAATGATGCCGGAATTATATTTTTTAAATTTTCCTTAATTAAGGCATGACCTCAGTTTACGGGGCGGTATTCGTAATTCAGGCGAAATTATATTGACATGTTTTTTTTTCGAATATTGGACTCGAAGTGAAATCTTGATATTTCCTAGCAATCATTATAATAATAAGAAATGTATTATTTCGCGTTTGGAAGAAAATCTATACACATGAACATGAAATCGAGTTAGCAGGGAATATACGTCATGTTTCATTTCTCGGATTGGTGTTTCAAAAGCATTGAATTGCCAAGAAAGCAAATCGGTAAAAGTCAATTTTCTTCACTTTTATCTACAGATATCGCTAACGAAAACACGTACACAACATGCCACGCAAATCTGTAAATAGACAAAACTCGCTCCAACCACCTTAAGAATCTAAAGAAAAGAATGGTGGGCGTCTAATGTGGAGCGTGGTCTTGCGCAGCGCAGCAACCTGGTATCTGAGGAAAGAGGACGAAAATAGGCTGCAGTCGTTAGAGATGCGAGAATTTTTAATGATAACGAACCGACCGGAGCATAGGTGTATTGGCATTATAGTTCGTGGTGACTTTTACGAACCTTCATATTGAAGCATGTTGAGGTATTCATAATTCGCGCCATACTAATTTTTTCTACTCTCCAAAGTCAATTTTGTTCAAAGCAGAATTTCTGGGGACCTAACGATGTCATTAGTCTGGCTCCCCATAAATTCGACTACAACCTGTTTTATTTTATCCCTAAACGTAAATAAAGGCCTGTTTCCGCTTAAGACGATCCACAAAATGCACGCCCAGACAAAGAAGGGATGAAGTAAAAATCTAAGGGATAAAAAATATTCAGGTTTAAAATAGACATTGGAAAGGATGCTCCTTCAAGCATGCATCCAATAGAGACGCTGTCGGCGGGGAAATTTGTCTCTAAAACAACCCTCGGGAGTATGACGTCAGATACGGAAAGGTTAGCGATATAATTCCTCTAAAACCTGTGCTAAAGAAGCATCTTCATTGCATGCATTCATGCAAACCCATCACGTCAAACCCTTATGGGGTAAGCACTGTCAAATAATTTAGTCATTGTCATTAGCCCTAGACAATTGCCTCCCTTTTTATAATTTCCGCCATTATGCCCTATCCTTGAGAACCACTTTCGCTTCTCTTGCACTCGCGCATTGGTTCATTCACGCTCTCCTATTCTTAAGACTTCTAATATTCCTCCTCTTTAGAGTCTCTTCCACCACATTCCCTCATGACTTTCGCGGTCTACCTCTTCCTCTTACACCAATCACTCTTCTATCATAGATCTGTTTTGTCATTCGACTCTCGTCCATTCTCTCGACGTGGCCAAACCAAATCAGCACACTCCTACAATATATACCCATTACTGGAGCATCCAGCCATTTAATATGTATTATTAATATAAATTTAGCCTATGGTGTCATTGATGAGAATTGGAAATTTCAAAGAGAATGAAATCGTTTATTGATGAGGATCACTGACGCAACAGGCCATTCGCGATAAAAAAAAAGGCTTGTTTTTTTTAACGGGAAAGCTTATATATGTACGTACTTTACCGGAAAAAAATTAAACATTTAACAAAATTTCTAAATTACAAAGGTCTACTGAATCCGCTATCATTAATCCTTTAGGTGTATATGAAACAAGCTAGGGATGATAACTACCCGGAAAAAACGCTGTCTCTAAGCTTTAGTGTTTAAAAACCGCAATGGATTCCTATATCCGACGTCAAACGTACCAGCTTGCTCTGGTCCCACAGACAATGCATTCATCTACATTTAAATACTGCCCTGCAAACCGCCGCAGAGGCGTGTAGCAGGGGGTGTTAGGGCCCCAGCCATGGAAGGGGCTGGAATAGGGAAAATGAGAGGGGGAAAGGGCAGATGTGAATTGTTAGTTAACGATTTCTCTTATTTTAGTAGCACGCTGTTTTGGTCACAATCTACAATGGTGCAACCATATTAATTGCAAGGATAGCGCTCCTGCGCTCTATTATAAGGGATGCACTTTAAGAAAATTGAAAAGGGTGAGTTTAAGCGATTTGCGAGAAGGCCAGTGTGGGGAGTGGGTGGGTGCTATTAGCGCAAATGGTGGTGGGCACTAAATCGGGGGATGATGCCAAAGCAGGTGCATCATGGAGATGAGCGCACGACGGGGGAAAACATCGACGAAGGAACGAGAAGGAGTGGCGGACCGTGTGCCATCGCGTCCGGTTGACGCGGGGAACCGTTATCCCGCGGTAAATATCCCCACCGCTTCGCCTCCACGGAAACACCTTCGATCGCCTCTTTTACGTGGTTCGAGTGATTTTTGTCTAATTGCAAGTACAGATTTGCGCGAAACTTTGCATACGTGTCCTTGTTGGTGATATCTATAGATAAAAGTGAAAACAATTGCATGTTTCCGATTTGGTTTATTGGCAATTCAATGTTATTTTAACACGTAGTCTTATGGCACATGACATATATTTCGTAATAATTCGATTACGTAAGTACAGATTTTCTCATAAGCGCGAAATACTACGCTTCATGAAATTATAATGGTTGCTAACAAATATAAAGGTATCACACCGATTAAAACAAAAGCTTATTTAGATACGAATTCCGCTTAAATTTCGAATTCCGCTCCGAAAACCCGAGTGCTTCAATTACTGCTTCGCGGCTTGAATTCAAACACTGCTTCAATTAAGGCGCAAAATTTAAAATATGATTTTTGCATCCATTACATTACTGCATGCACGGTGATTTCCACTTCATGTGCACGTGTACTTGAATAAAATGATGTCCAAGAATTACTTTTCGACTTACCTAAAAAGTTGTTAAAATGTGTACTCAATGACTCACGATTATCACCTTAATCGTTCATCAGTCACTCACAAAGGGATGGACAAGAGACGCTAAAGGTAGTTCCGACGTTAAATGACATTTATTATTTCATTTTATCTATATTCTGGCTACTTGTTTTTAAAAACACGTGCTTTGTCTGATAAAAACAGCAAAACCACAACTTTCCACGCTCTTTTTCCACAAATTGAACTTAAAATTATACGGTGTCACACGCAAGAATGAGGGAAATCCTTCAGTTATTCGCAAGTAGGTTAATTTTGAAAGCGTTTGGATCTTTCTAAGGGATAAAACCATGAAACAAACTGAATTCATTAATGATAAAGAAATTTGAGAGATGTGAAATATTGAAAAATTTGTGAATTTCAGAGGGAATACTCGAATATCCCTAAAATTAGAGAATGAATGCCTGCATGAAGATATAGCAGGATAAAAAGTGCCCAACTCGGAAACAAAGAAGGGCAGGATGTCATCCAGGGAACGTTTCAGAAAATTTCGTGTGCGAGATAAACTTTGAGACACAAGACGACGTTTCACGCAATAAACACCAAAAGTAGACCAGTTGGAGAGGCAGACCAGAAAAGATTAATAGCTTTCGAAACCTGGTGCTCGAGCAGAATGCTGAAGATCAAATGTACGGATAAAATAAGCAATGAAGGAGTATACTGAAGAGTAGAAGAGGAGAGGATCATATGGGACACTATATAGAAAAGAAGAACCAAATGGATTTGGCACACCCTGAGGCCCAATGGGTTTGTGAAGAATATTATTGAAGGAAAAATAGAGGGAAAAGTCGCAAGAGGAATGCTAAAGGATAAATATAGAAACAATAATAAAGAGGAAGGTAGGTATATAAGAAGAACTGCCACGAAGTAAGGGAACTAGAATTAGATAGGGAAGGATGGGAGGGCTGCAGTCAACCAACCTTAGGATTGAAAGACCAATGATGATAATGATTCATATTTTGACTATGATATTGTAAATAACCAAATCTTCCCACAGCGAAATACTCCGTTTTCTCAAAATTTACCTCTCTGCTCAAAAACTTATATTCTTAGTGTAGCTTTCGAAATGATATTCTCACGAATAAAATACTCAAGATTATTCATGAGACACACAGTGAGGAAGGTTTAGATGAAGAAGCAACCATATAGAATGCCAAATTCGGTCGAGTAAATTATGACCAGCACTGCAAATCATTATCTTCCATGCCGCTTCGTTGATCAGTCCTTTACACCTCCACCTTCACTTGCACCACCGGTAAGTACGCCTTCACCCGATACCAACCATGACCCGTAACCTTCTAGCACTCCGTTTCTCCTCCGACCTTTAAGATCAGCACATTGAAATCGTTAAGAGGAGTCTTATTAAAAGCACCTGAGCCCTCGAGAAACGGAAGGGGTGGGTGAGGAAACCTTTCCAAACGATGCGACCCAGCAAGCCAATTAACATTTCGCGACGTTGTTTATCACGGGTTTAGACCTTTTTCCTGCTTGCACGTGAGACGGACATTTCAGTGATTTGTAAGTCGAACACAACCATTCATTCGCTCTTTGTCATCCATTGGAGGGGGAAGTAGGGGGGAGGAACTCTCGATCAGGAATCAATAAAACCATCTTGCGCGTCTATGCTAATTCTTCCGCTTAAAAGGACGATAATTAATTGGAAGGGGATGCGGTGGGTGGAATTTAATCTCAGCATCACGGCCCCGGACTTGCAAGCATCTTCCCGCTAGGTAGGGAATTGGGTCAGAGGATGTACATCAATCAATTTGTTTTTCCGACAGCAGAGATAATCCGTCAAAACGAGCTTCAAACTTCATGGCATGGTTTGCTCAGTCAAACATCAGCACCCTTTGAATACGACCAACGCTTAACGAAGCATACTTAACGAATAAGATTGAAATCTCAATACTAAACTCGCATTAACCGGAAAACGTGCACGACCTTTTAATGCGCGTTTTGCGATTAAATTGGATATAAAATTGAAGCCTTTTTCTATGACTCAAATGTTTGAACGGTAAGAGTCGAAAAAGTTTGATCGGATACTATCAGTGTACTTAAAAGACACCGGTGCAACTGTTTTATGCTCATGGTTAGTATTTCAATTTTAATTTTACAGTCGAAGGGATCGAAAAATATACGACCACGATCTAAAAATACAGATTTAATGCCTGCATAAAATACATAAATTAATGTTTCCTTATTCAAAACCTGATATGGCTGGAATTTTATTCGAAAACTAGGTATTATCTGGATATTTTTGTCAATATTTTCCGACCCTCCGACTAGTAAAATTATCGCAAATTAGGATGGATGGGAAGAAATGAACAACTGGACAACTGACCAACTGGACACGAACCAATTGACCGACTGGAAACTCATTACCAAGTTACTTGAGGCAACCAGCATCCATATGCAATGACAACGCGACGATATAGAGGAGTTCCGCCGAGCTACCGTCCCTAATCTTCGGTTCTTCATAGCAAAGTCCATCTTAAATAATTATATATTGCATACTAATTAAGCTCTATTATCCCGTTACTCAAGTCGTCCAAAATTATTTCCCTCTGTATCACCCTGCTACGCAACAATCTCCCTATACCGGCAGTCTTCAAGGTCTCCCTACCTCACTATAATTATTCCGTTTTCTACTTCCTCCTCCTTCGAAATTCTTCCACCAACTTCTTCTTCACTCTCACCATATTTTACACTTCTTTATTCGTTTTCCTAATAATTGAACAAACATTTCCCATCGTCACACAAATTCACACGCACCTAAAAAGCCACTGACCTGCACACGAGAAATTAGGAGCCAATCCAAAACCTTTATCCACGAGGTATACACAATTTACCATTCAGCTTCGTTGTTAGTCGAATATCACCACGTAGAAAAACCGTGACATAAGGACGCAGTTTAATCAATTGAATGCTTATAAGGTTTTAGGGTTGATTTTTTGGGGAGGCAACTAACGAAAGAGGTCAATTATAAAAATAAGGGTAGGGAACATGAAGGGAATTTTCATTTGGAAAATCAGAGGAAAAGTGGAGAGAAACTTGGCATCGGTATAAGTCATTCCAGTGAAGAAAGGCGCCAACGGGTCCAGAGTTTGACATATCATCCAAAGGACAAAATACTATGCTTAAAATACTCTCCCATATAACATCCAAGTAGGGATTTGGATCCCAATGAAAAAATCTCCGCCAGAGTTGGAATTCTAACCCGAACCCTCGACATAAAAAATCCAGTGCTTGAGTATCCATACAGGCTCCAAAGTCCTCATAGCACAATTATGGCTGCTTTAGTTATATTTGAATTTCCTTGCATCTTAATTATATCTTACAAGCCAATGCATTTCACTCCATTTCCCGGTTTACCAAACATAGCTCTCACAATTACTGCGTTCAACATTCGATTCTGCGTAATCAAATGTTCAGCTCAAAGATTCAGCCGTCAGATTTTCTCAAGTATATTTCTTTCTCTCTCAGCTCGTCTTGCTTTTCGTTAGTTGCATTTTCTCCATTATCCTTCAAACCTAAAATATCCAAGCGCCCTTAAATGCTCCCAATGTCTTCCTCTCGCACCACACTCAAAATCAAAGTTTGAAAAATTATTTTTCTCGCCACTTGGCTCAAGGACTAGGTTGGTAGCAGCTTGAGACACGGAGGCCACACGCTAGGCTTAGATTAGTTGAAAAATTTGTATCCGGCGAGTTTCAGGATGACGTAGAGAATATTATTTTAACCCCACACTATTAGTATAGAGCTGATAGAAGAGACAAAATAAGGGAGATAAACTACCATGCTGGTAGGTACAAAAATTTCTTCTTTTCACTCGCCCTAACAAAATTACAATATCAAAAGAGGAACGAGGCACTAAGACTCCGTTCACATACAGTGACAGGGTTGCTACAGACAAGAGATTACGAAATTCCAAGACTTTTCCAGGATTTCCAGGCCTAAATTTTAAAATTTTCAGACCAAATACATATTCTTAGGAGTGTATTTTAAAGACGGCGTACAAATAGGAGCACGATACACCAACGGAAATGCTGTGAGGAAATGAAATTTTACAAAAAACGGAGCGCCGCCACTATCGCACTAGGGGAAAATCTGTTTCCTTCTTTAAGGTATATTATTCCAAGGTCTCGGCCGCGACTAGGGCTACGAATTACCAATGAGCAGTCATGGGAGGAACAGATATTCCATCTTCCTCAGCTTGAGTTAACAGAATGGGACCAGAATGCTTATTTTAGGGGCATAATTAAATGATAAACACCAAACAAGAGTTCCATTGCCTCATTCAAGCAAGATACTCAAAATCTTAAGTCCACGCACCAACAGACAGTGCCTATAACGGTGTTCCTTACTTATTGAAAACAAACATATTTTGATTTTGAAAATCAATTTTCCAGACAAATTTATCATACATTTTCCAGGTTTTCCAAGCCCTTTATCAATTTCCACGATTTTTCCAGGTATTCCAGTTTTCCCAAACTTTTAGCAACCCTGCGTAAGTAGACTTTCGTTCACTCACCCTTCCTCTTTATTTCCCTTCCTTTTACATGGCTGATGTCCTAGCACCAATCCCTTCCCCGGGATATTTAGAGCTTGGTTTTCTGTCGGCCGGCCCTAGGGTTTGACTTCGGGTTGAACTCCTCGCCTGCCAAATCAGAGGTCGCGGGTTCGAGTCTTTCCCGGGTGGGTTTTTCCTCTCCCTGAGCAAGGGTGTTTGTGAGCGCATTTCATTGAAAATGTTGAACCCCTTGTTGTAAAAGGCTTAATGGGGCTGTTTTCAGGGAATATGTAAATTAAATAAACACTAAAATAGAGCGAAACACATGCAATTCACTTTTATCCTCTCCCTCTTCCCATCATCTTCCATTAATTCCCTCTCAGTTTTATGCCTGGTATCCCAACATCTATCCTGTACTCCCCTATGGTGGCTCGCGAGGTAGTGTGCAGATGTATTTGTAGGAGAAACCTATATAAATGTAGATGTAGAAGAAACCTATCTACCTATTAGCTATCTACCGGGACTGCGCTTCCGGGATTCGGAGAAGAGGTATGTGCTCGAGCCACCACACCAACCCAACTTTTAACCACGTTTGTCGATAGATAGTGTGGCTAATTAGTTGATTTCCTCCCTAGTGCCTGTTTCTAAATCTGTTACGTAGTATTACAGAGCCTCTGGCATTTTTGCTGTTTAACTCTTGTATTTCTGTGGATTTATGTAGTTGATAAATGCATTAATATAAAGAGATATTTTCCCTAACATTGGTAGCATACCGATAGTGTAGATCATGTTGGTGAAAGATCACCTCCTGACGAGTACTTGCAGGATTTTGCTAACGCTCCAATAGTCGGAGTTTCATTAACGTTATTACGGTATGGTGTAGTGCATGTTGGCTATGACTCACCCCCTGCCACTCACCCTTGAGGTGGCTTGAAGGGTATTATGTTGATCTCCAGTTAACATAACGTGTATTCACAAAATTAGAATCCGACACGCTGAAACATTAAAAGCGAACAAACTGGAATCATTGGGCAGTGGGCGCGCCGCCGCTCCTGCCATTGACGTGACTGAGCATTAAAAAAAAACCGGAATGGGTACAACAGAATCTGGCGGGACGTTATCTGGAATTATATCACTTCGGTCGGTTAGAATTGCCTCGGATTACAGATGAGGGGAACCCGCTCGAAAAATTTCGAGCTTCCTCCCAAGTTTTTATCCTCGAACCGCGAGAAGCCGTTAGCACCGGCGGGGAGGAGGAGGGATTAGCAGAGAGTGGCAAAATGAAGCGAAGCGCTTGATGCTACTAATGATCGGAGGAACCTGTCTTGAGTTCCTCCCCGCCAGAGCGTCAACTCAGAGCAAAAATGAATGAATCTTACACACATACATACTCATCACCAGTGCCGGCCCAGGCAATTTCACAAGTGTGGGAAAAATATCATTTGGCCACCTCTGACATTTACCAATTGCGATTTCTAAAACTACACGTTAGTTTGAGGGATACTCTCGAGATTTACAGGGAAAAGAGCTTGTAGGGATTATTAGTACTATACGAACTTCTTGTGGGTCAGTGTGATTTCAAACGTAAATTGTAGCGCAATTTCGGCCATAGTTCCTTTCAATGTGTTGGCGACAAGAATGCTCTAATGAAGGGCCTTGTTCGTCCGTTGTTTTTACTGTGCTCTTTGATGAATTTAGTAATGAGATTCAGTCACTGTTATGATGCATTAATGAAGTTTATTCTGGATAGAAAAAAAATGCTGGAAGTTAGTGACATTTTCCAATTATCATACTTTATGTCCCCCTTTCACATTCATCAATCACTCGCAGACTGGCCGCCCATACGACCGGCCTCATGTGAATTTTGCTCAAGTTGTCCACGCCTTGGGCCGGCACAGCCCACCACGCCGTTCCCTCCAGGGTTACGTACAGTCAATAGAGCTACAATACTGGTGTTTCGGCCTAGGGAACTGAGAGTCTGTTCTCGTAAGGCTGTGATAACTATCGCATGCAAAAATACTAATTTCATCGTATCGTTTGGTCGATTCAGCATTATCGAGTCGTTACATATTGTCCATACGCGATAATTATCGATTGGAATGTATCGAGTGATGGCGTAGCATGCGATACTTCTACGAAATCATAGGAGAGTTTGCTATTTCGCGTGCGATAGTTATTGCGGAATTTCGAGAATCGTCCCCCTGACTCAGTTTTGATCGTCTAAGTCCACGTGGGACCTTGCAAAACACCTCTAGGGTGCGTGGCAAGGGGTTAATCCACACCAGGAGTACGCTAACCGCCATGCATACTGTCGTACTGTTAGTAGCTGAATCACTTAATGTACTTTTATGTTAAATTTAGTAACGTACGTGAAATGGACTTCACATGCAATGCGGCAGATAATAATCACTATACTCATGCGAGAAAGACACTGCAATCACACATCACGGGGTCTATCTAAAGCGGGATATGAAACAGAAGAGCTACAAGAACATAAATGGAGTAAGGATAGGGTAGAATGGAATACTGCAATCAATCAATCTTAGGAATGAACGACTAATGATGAAGATGCTAACAATAAGACTCCACTCCAGTCCTTGACCTTAGACTGATAAGGTGGTCAAATTATTCACTATTACAATTCGGACCGCTCAGATGCAGCAATTAAATCCCAGCTCATTGCATACGTGATGTAAGGAGTGCTATCGATCTTCGTTAATTTTTAACCGGATACAGTCGACTCGATTCGATTAATCGCATTTTATATCTTGATTATAATTTAATTATCGTTACCTATTTCAATGTTGCGACACAATAGCCCATTGAAATTAATAGCGTGAGGAGAAATGAATGGGAAAAAATACATGGGAAGACCAGGAATAGAATACATCAGAAAAAATATGAAGGATGTTAGAGTGAATAATTACGCAGGAATGAAGCAGCTGGCTGATAGGAGAGGGGAGTGGAGAGCTGCAGCTAATCAATCTTCGTATTAATGAATGTCGATGGATATCATCGAGATCATGATCATCCATTTGAATTAATTCCACGTGGATGAATATGGTATCCCAGCGATTTAGATTGTTGTTGGGGGGGCCTTCGTCAGGAGCCCGGGCACTTAGACCTTTCTTGGTCCATTGTGCCAACCCCATGCCTGTCTGCCACTTGCAGACAGGGGACAAGGGCACCTCGGTAGAAGTATTTTAACATGTCATTACCAACTTGCAGACAGGGGACAAGGGCACCTCCCCCTGCCTCACCCCAGTACCAGGTATAGAGGATGTCCTCCCTCCAACCGGCCCGGTCTGGCCTGGCCCCTCCGGCCTGCCGGTATAAGTATGGAGGGAGTATCATCTCTCCATCCATGCCTGGTTGAGGTATGGAGGAGGGTCACCCATCCAACCACCGTCCGGGCCCAACGTTGCTTAACTTCGGTGTTCTGATGGGAACCGGTGTTTCAACGTGGCTAGGCCCTTGCCCTATCCCAGCGATTTACTCCATGCAGGGCCTCAAATTGACAGGCAAAACTATCTATTTTTCTCGCAAGGTAAATCTTCTACTACTCCCACATGTGTCGTCCAAAATTCCTATCCTCTTCCTTCCTCTTCCACGTTTACAGAACGTCCTCCCCCCAATCACCTCCTTCAATATGCCCTCACCTCTCAGCAAGTCCTCCACTCACATTTCCTGCCTTCTCCGAATATCCGCCGCCATTTTACTTTCCTCCCTTGTCAGCTCTCATACTTTACCCATTATTTTCTTCTCCAAACCCACATCTCAAAAGCTTGGATTTCGTGTGATACAAACTATTTTCTTACATCCAACTGCTAAGAAGGTAGATCTACAATCGATGTAGGCCGGGAATATAGCTGTATCTTCACTGAGTATTCTAATAGCTGATTATTAATTCATATTTGATAATTAATAATAATTCTTCAGTGGTTTTGTACATTTACAAAAAGCTGGCTCATTGGGTGGATGTTTAGTTTAAGCATTAAAAATGGTAATAATTCAAGATATTTATCACTATTTTAACAACAATATTAATACGGCAAAATGTTTGCCATAACTTAAATATTAATTTTGTCATTGTGAATCCCAAATTTTGATAATAAAACAGTTGTAGTGTAAAAATTCTATAAATCGGTTAGCTCATTTCCTTAGGATAATATCAAATTTAAATTGTAGATAGCCATTAATTTCAGAATACGAGCTTAAGTAGACCCAAGTCATACTCTTAAAAATATGGAAAAACGTACATCTCGTATACTTAACACCGCAGAAGTCTTTTCTCTTACGTCATCGATTCCGGGTTTTTGTGGGATAGTCACAATGTTAATCTTTTATTTATATGCTTTTGAAGAATCTCAAGCTTAACCTCCTCATTTCTGCAGCATAAAAATGTGTCGCCCTCTATCTCACCCTTTGTTACAAGCTCATGAATGAATTTGAAGAAGTTCGCGATAGCAATCTATTTTCACTTAACAGGATTCGAATGAGAATCTCCTCTCTCTATTGCTGCTCACGGAAATACCAACAACGCGTGCCGAGTTATTTTTTCTCCACTCCAGGATAGCGATGCAGAGTTCGTTTGTTACAGCCTCATTATCGATGATCGAACGGGAATACGTTGTTCGCATGAACCCAATTGGAAACTCGCTTTGAACGTTCCAACAGAGAAAGAGAAAAAAACAGACATGGTGGGCAGAATCAATAAAAGCGCCCAGGATCTCTGCATTAAAGAAAACAACCACAGGACATTTATTTTTTCTGGTTGGCTTTCATCGGGCCATGTAATCGAGGAAACGTCCACGAAGTGACCAGCTTACTTAAAAAAACGTACGAAATTCATGGAAACTAGCACTCGTGAACGTGTTGTTTCGAAGACGACCAATGACTGGAATTACTACGAGTTCAGGGGGAATGGGATTGAAGGTAACAGTATCCGGCGAGTTGGAGTGAAAGAATTATTATTACAATCAGGGTAATCTACCAGTTAATGTAGGTTTAAATGGAAGAAAGCAAAAACACCTTTAGTTTTTTTCAGGCGCATTTTTAGACATAGTGACGGAGGAGTTCATCATCATCTGAGTAATCTACCGGTTAAAGGAAGGCTGTAATGAAAGTCAGAGAAAATTCTACAGACTTTTACACGCGCATTTCCCCATTTACCTTAGTATTTCTTTCTTCATTTTAGCGTATGATCCACCTTTCTTCATCCCATCCGTGAAGCCTATTACTTTCCGCCCTCTTCCCCGCTTGCACAACAACCTCCCCTCTATCATGACCATAAGCATCCCTTCGCACCTCATTACCTCTTCCAACCACCTACTTTGCCTTCTCCTAATCTCCTCCAGGAGTTTCCTCTCCCCACCAACTAGGTCAAGAACTTCCTCGCTCGTCTTCCTTTCACTTTATTGCGCATTCTCCATCCTCTACACCCACATCTCAAACGTCTGCAGCCTGTTATCGTCCTCCTTTCTTAGAGTCGACCTATCTGCACCATACAGCGCTACACTCTAAGTATATAAGGCTCTGCACCAGCCTTTTCTTTATATCCTTACACTTTGCCCCCGTCATCTGCTCCTTCCTATCGCTGAACGTTTCTTCCGCTAGCATAGTGAAAGGGTATCATAATATTACACAACCGGTTTTCTCAATTTTACTTAATTGCTTTTACTTCGTTTAAGGTAGTTTGAGCGAGATATCTTTTCACAATGAAATCCGATGAATTTGGTCTCATTATTAAGAAAATGATCTCGTATCTCCAAAGGTAACAAAATAACAGGCACTTACCTTTAATACTTTCCGAGATATTTGCTTTAAACATACCAACCATTTTACAAGTATAAACATATATATATAAAAGTATAAATACAAGTATAAAAAATGTATTTAAGGGCATGCACTCCAGAGAGATTTTAATTTAAAAAATGAAGATTTCCTAACGCATAGAACTCGTCAAAAATGCAACCGTGGGTAGTTTGTACGCTTTTTCAACTATTATTAAAATAAATTAATTACTCCCCGGAGATCGGAAAAATCGTCGTTTTCAGCGTACGGAGTGAAGAAAATGACATGTTAAAATCCTACGCGTGTATATTTAGTTAGTTACTGAGAATTTCAGTAATTTATAACATAGGTTTTGCGTCATTACCGTTAAAATACTTACTTAATGATTCTTAAAGTTGCTTAGATTTAAAAATTAAATTAAAAAATGGTCTCCATTATGACTAGGGAAATATCTCGCTCAAACTACCTTAGCTAGCGTAATCCAGAACTTGCATTTACCAATCTACCCACCAATTCGTAATGGCGGAAATTATCTCAGTCGCTTCCCCCGAAACAACCAACGCACGAAATTCTCGCCCTAGGGTGGATTCTAAAGAAACTAGTGACAATGAACGTACCATTTTGAACACAAACTTGATCAATGATTGCATCAACAAGTTCGGTTTCACCCAATTTATTTTCTTCTTCGAGGATGGACCGCGTGTTTTCAAAGCCATGAATCAGGGGCGGGTAGGCGATAAGAGCAATAAATATCTTGCGGGTGAGCTGTGTGTAAGCAAATCAGTGGTCACTACATGGGCCAATAGAGGTCCACTCAGTTCATCGCCTCAAAATAAATCTGCGGGAAGAGGTCTTCCTTTTCTTTCTCGATCTTCCAAGCTTCGTACACACAATGATCGATATCTTGTACCATAAATCGTGATGCCTCGAAGCAGGTATTTTTTTCCGATTGATGTTGCATCGAAAAAAATTCTCGTAACGACGGTAGATGTTGATCTGAATGGGAAAAAAACGGATTTGCTTGCTACCAAAGTGATTCGCAAACACAAGCATAACAGAGTTTGCATTTCGTTCCATTCGGGGAAGTGGACGTCACTGAGGCAAAAAGGTGGCAACTCTGCTTCTTTTTTAAAGTGATTTTTGACGGATGAATCATTTTCAATAGCACCATGAGGACATTAAGAAAATGCCACCGTAGAGTTTAACTTGGAGCGTAGCATTCTATGGTGTAGAGACGTGGACTATGAGGACGGAAGAAGAGAATAGGCTGTCATCCAGAAGCTACCTCACTTCAACAACCATACCAAGAACTTCCTCATTTGATGTTACAATTTAACATAGTGAATTAAAGCGGGTTATTTAATACTTGCAGTTACACCAGATCACGGAATTTTTGTAGGTAATTTTATATTTGCATTTTTAATTGAATCGGAGCATGCCAAGTATTTTTTTCATAAGTGATTGAAATTATTTTTAAAAATATATACAAGTTGGTTAATTCAGGGAAAAATTGCATTTCTATATGAAATCTCTGGAAATGTTTTAAACACGAAAATATTTAAACTAAGCATAGATTGAAACCAAAACGTTTGACCGATGCCTGAGCGGAGCTGGAGCCGGAGCTGGAGCTGAAGCGAGAGCCGGAGCCTAAACTCCGAAGTCATGCTTGTCACTTCCATAGGAGTCACCTTTCATAAGTAATGCCGCCTTAACAAGGTGGAGATTTTCACTAACATGTTGTTAAGGAAGATGACAAACCGAAAGATGTCGCCACCATGTCTCAACGAGAAGGAGAATAGCACTGCTGTTCGAGTGACGAGTCAAGACTCCCTTCACCTCCATAATAGACGGGATTCGGTCCTTCTAAATGAAGCTTCTCGTGGCTTTTCCGTAAATAAAAAGGTTCCATCAACCTGTTCATGAATTGGGATGAATTTGAATAGCACGGTCATAACCTCGATGATTTATTAGAATATATTAACGAGAACTCCCCAGCATTTCGTATCATCGCGATACTTGAGAGATATCCAAGTAACAGTATAATTACATTCAAATTGTAATTTGTAAACTACGAATTAGTACTTACTGGTGACTATGAATACAAGCCTAAGTAAATTTATTCCATGAGGAGGAACTGAGGAGGTTTTGGGGGAATAGGGACCCGTATTAGACAAATCGTTAAGTTCTGTAGATTATGTAAAATCTGCACACTTGTAGTTTGCTTCAATTTAACAAGTTTACTATTGATTATATTCACCATCAAATAAAACTCATTGCACTTCTCCAGCATTTTATTGAAAATTTTGCGTGTTGAAGTATGCTACACTAACTTTAGTCTGTAATATAAAAGTTCTTATCATAAAAACCCTATATTCAATCGTTTAAAAATGTATCAACATTTCTATTACATACCATTAAATTTTAATACTTTACGGTGCACATATCAAAATACATATGCACTTACATTGACGAAATAAAATATTTTCAATATTGTACGCATATTACTTGAAATGCATCTTTTGAGGTAGACTATCTTGGGAAGGTGTTTTTCCCTACCCTTTCTTCATGACCTATACAGATATTCATTCACTAGTCCTTCTCACCTATCCTCAATGTTGGTCAACTCCCCAAATATTAACCACCACAGGAGGCCACAGACATGCAAGAACGTATGGTTACAAGACAGATTTATTCAATGAAAAAGGAAAAATAGCTGGACCTTTCCTTGGTTGCGATTAAATTGCCCAGAGAAAACAGCGAAAACTATTTGTGAACGAGAAGTGATAAAGAGTCCCCATATTTAGTTTAAATTTACGTCAAAGATCAATGTAATGATAATTTACGAGATCAATGTAATGCATTCACTATTCCCCAGGGCATCATAATTTCGCTTAAAAACAAAATTAGTGCATAGTTATACTGTGTCACAATGTGGTGAAACGCGTCGCGCCGGCTAAAAAATCTGTGGAATAGAACAAAGTTTTAGTTATGAAATCAGACAGACTCGCACTTTTCCACATAATAATTTCCCATAAAAATTGTGTATTAAAAATTGTGAAAAAGTGCCATTATGTTTGATTCCATAATGAAGAACTTCCACAATATCAATCTGCTGAACAAAGTATTAAATACATCACGACTATGCACAAATTCCAGGCTGAAGCAGTTATAGTTATGAGCATAAAATACTTTAGATACTAATAGGTATTTTTATTAAAATATTTTAGATACCTAATTATGGGTATTTTTAAAACATTGAGTCCACTGGGACGATGACCAAGAAGCTCTGAAAACTATTTACAGTGGGCGACATTTATGATGTATAGATGCCATCTGTGCATAGCAGTGGTTACAAAAACATTGACTAAGGAATTTGAAACGATACCTCCATTCCCCATCTGGCATGGGTCCAATAACCAAGCTTTTCACGGCCAGGTGCTGTAAAAAAATCCTCGAATGGAAATTTTTCCGAGTTCCGTCATAAACGCCAACCGACATCACCTTTCAATACAGTATGGCTCCCGAGTTGTCTCACTCACTCTCACGTCCATTTCCGGCACCGTCCTCGCTAGGCGATGCGTTCGTTTCTTTCTTTTTTTCGAGCGCTACGCGACGCGCGCGGTGACAAGTAGGTTATTTGAACGAGGGCGCAACCAGCGAGGAAAAGTTAGTGCAGTACACCGGTCACATCCACCCTACTACTCCCATCGGCGATGGCGTCCCCGTAAAGTCTTAGGACGGGCTGTTGGAGGGAGGGAGGGAAGAAGGAACCTACTTATGCCCCCGAGAGAGATCGAGAACGCTTCCTGAGCCGTACGTGCCCGGCAAACCTACGCACGCGAACGCCCTTACGCGCCTCACAAGGCGGTGGCTGGCGGCCGAGAATAATAGATTCACAAACTGCCTCGCATCGTACGCATCCACATGCCTCCGGGCAAAACAGACAAGTGTGTGATCTCGTGGGAATGTGCGATACTGCGATGCGATTCTCGATTGCGAATTCAACTCATCAGGCGGCTATACAAGGATGTTACTTCTATAGCAGGGGGTAGTATAAAAGGGTAGTAATCAGTGCACAAACAACTACGGTTCAGACTTCAGAGGGAAATTTTCTTCACGGCTTCGATTCTTCAAGCAAGTAGCATTTCGATTTTGCGATAAAATCGCATCCGATGAAATCATCCTGCCCGCCAGCGGGGATTTAAAATTTAAAACAACAAGTACATGACTTATTGTTGCATGATTGAATATTTATTTTTACCTGGGTTGGGGTTGTGCTTGAACCGTTCGAGGTAATTCCAATCACACAACTAAGGAGTCACGAGGTACAATCACGGACAGTTCGAGATTTTAGTATATTTAAACTACTCGTAAACATCTCACGCAGCCCTCCCGATCGAGTTTTTCTCACAGGGATATCGTTTATCGATTTGAAAATCCCGATTAGCGACCCAATTAACAACATGGTGGATGCCTGAGTTACCCATCCGAGTGGATAAAACGCATCAAAATATTGAGCCATTCCTTGCTGTACCACGTGACTACTTGGTTACGTGATCGGAATGATCTCGACTGGTTAAAACGCACACCCCCAGGAAATGATTCTATTTAGCTCGAGTTTACTTGTGACCGCTTTTTTATTGAATAATAAGAAACAAAATATTTCTAATACTTAAAAAGCTTCATAGATGCACTTATATATTAGATGTAAATTATACAAACTTATAAAATCCAAGAAAGTTTGATACACTAAAACGCATTGATTGCCGAAATTAGGTGATTTTTTAAATAGCCATATTCGTTGTTAACTTCCGTCGTTGATGTCTTTTTTCGGAATAACCCGAAAGGAAATTTTAAGCAGAACCAGGGTTCATAGAGACCAAATATTATGAAATTCCAGGATTTTTTTCAGGTTTTCCAGGTCTACATTTTTATTTTTCCGGGTGAAAATATCTTTTCTATGGCAGGCGTCTTTTTTTAAAGAAGGCGCAAGATTAGAAGCTAATGCACGGGGGAATAAAGTTTCCTAACAAACGGAGCTTCTATCCCTCTATCCCTCCGGGGGGAATTCGGGTCTTCTTTTCTGATAGCAAATTATTCTTAACCAATTTTGAGGATACCGGGACTAGCCACGCCATTACGTTTTACAGAGAGTTCACACAAGTACGATATTCCACAGAGAAAAAATCATTCGCCTTGCCTGGGACTCGACCCCGGGCCGATTTCGTGCCGAGTGCTTTAGTGCTAAAGCTAAAGCACTCGGCGCGAAATCGAGGGATCCGGGGTCGAGTCCCGGTCAAGGCGAATGATTTTTCCTCTGTGGAATATCGTGCTTATTATTCTTAGGTCTCATCCACGACGAGAAAGATTCAAACTCAGTAAGGTGGAGAAATCATCGTCCAAGTCGGAGACTGATTACTGGCCACTTTCCCGCCGCGAGTGTTATTCGCGTTGGCCGCAAAACAGAAGCATTTTAGAAGACCTTGTGTGCATGTGAAATACTCTATTTACCTCTCTCGTTCTTGCCGTGCTTATGGGCATTTTATGAACACCAAATAAGCGCTCCAATACCTCAAACAGGCAAGGTACCAAAAACCCTGTCTCCATACACCGATAGAGAGCGCCTAAGAAAGTACTCGTCACTAATTGAGAAAAATCAAGATTTTGACCAGGTAAAGCAAATTTCCAGGATAATTTCTCATGTTTGTGTTTTTTAAGAAGGATTCATGCCTGTTAATAAAATATAATACAACATTGAGGACGTCGGCGGTGAACATAGATTACCTGGTGGGTAGAACATTGGGCTAATAAACAGAGAGTCACGGCCGGTGAATTCATTTTAGACGCCACCACCTAAATTCCTCATAGCACAGGAGTCAAAAACATAATAAAACATCGCAGAAGGGAAAGGAGGAGGAATTGGCCCACACAACCTAGAAAGCTTGAACATCACTTGCTTGAAAGCCACCACTAGGGTGTGTGGCACGGGGTGATTCCACACCAGGAATGCAGCACTCGTCCCAGTTCAAATTGGGAACTCGCACGTTCCCTCGGCCCCTAACTCAGTCCAAGGGTGGGTCCAAGGCCAAGAAGTGTGTGTTTGCATTAAGGCTCAAAGCTTTTAAAATAAAAGAGAAATTTCAATTTTCAAGTACTGTTCCACATGGTTGAATTTTCAGCTAGATCATTGATTTTTGGAGGTATACGGGAATTCAATACCAATTCGAACGCTCAATGGTGAACTCAATTGGCCATCATAAGTAAATCAACATTACAATTGGCCATGTAGAGGTGGAAAAATGTGGTTTTACAATAATACCGTGTTTTATTTTTGTTGCACAACTAGTTGGTTTCAGGTGTCATCAATACTAATAAAAGCAAATTTCCGGGGGGGATGAAGGTAATGAAAGAGAAAACGGCTGAACCGATGCAGTAGGTTTTGGAATCTTTTTTTTATTATAGCATCACATTTAACTGGAAAAATCACCAATCAAAAATCATCAAAATAAGCGCGTCTTAACTCATATGCCCCAAATTAAATTTGCATAGCAACCACGTAGCTATCGCAACAAACGTTGCACTTTAGCACAGATGTTTCTATTTTGTGGATATTAGTAACGGCCTCTATACATTAAAGTATAAACATTGAAACTACACAAAACACGTAAAAATAAAATATATACCAATAAGATTTGCATGACGGTACTTTTCTCGTCATTGGAACTTATCTCGTCATTTTTGACGACCTATCAGAAAGTAACTATAATATAATCAAGTTGCGAACCTGCAAAAACTACGAATCCACGGCAAATAATCAAGATTAGTATGTGTCAACAGATCTAAAATTCAGTAAAATTCTAAATCCGTAACTTTAACTGGATAATGTTTGAAAATAGCGGAGAAATGTAATTAAATGATTCGCCACTTTTCAACTATCGACTGGCAGGGATGGAGCTGGCTAAGAATATGGCGGATAGCGCAAAATATTATCCCAGCCATTGTCATTTTTGACCACTCTGTGGAAAGGAGAAGTGCGAATCGGCGCTGTTCGAATGAAGGTAGGATGGCACGCGTGCGTATGCTTGAGTTGTGGCGGCCATCGCCGTCCCCTAACTACGATATTAAGGTCAACGATCCCAAAAGAGTGCTCCCGTGGTGGCCGAGGCTCGTTCAACCTTTCCTCCCTGTTCCCTCACTCCCTCCACTTGCACATGCCCCACAGCACCCTCCGCTCACCATCCCCGTTTATCAGCGAGCCGGGTGGCAGGTGCGGGTAATTTACTCGCCACCCCCCTCACCATGCCGACCATTCCCAACCCCCTCCTCCAATACTCATTGTACTCTCTTTTTCACTCATTTCTTCCGGTCAAGCGGATTGTGGGGGGGGGGGGGGCGGCGGCTCGCATCCCTCTCCTATACCACAACAGCGCAGGGAGATATATAAATAGATTAATAGGTAAGAGTATCATCCATTTATTTACCTCCCAATCGATGTAAGATCTGGTGCATTCCCGACGTACTTGATGTGTGAATTCTTAAACGATTCTCCACCGGGTTAAGCCCTCCATACTGGCCGACGTTTCGATGCCCGACTCGTGCAACGTCATCAACATCATCGACTCAACAGCCCTGAGAACGATGCACGAGTCGGCTATCGAAACGTCGGTCAGTATGAAGAGCTTAACTCGGAGGAGAAAACGAGAAGAATTCATGCCTCAAAATCCATCTACCTAAAAAAATATATTTCTTGCAATTTACTCTCTTTACACCATTTATTCTGGTCAAAAAGATAAGTGCACAGACTCTTATGCCTCTCCTATACCGTATTAGTTCAGGGGATAAAGATATTTTAAATCAATAGAGAGATAAATAGTAACGGTCGTTTTTATAACTCCCAGTCCGTCTACCATGGACGTCATGACGACAGGTAGGACGTACCTACGCTGAGATGAGGAAAGGAGTGGTGTGGGTATAGAGAGGTATATAAACATACAGAGGATTTTTACTCTCTTCCTTTTAAACCTACCTTAACAGATAGATTACTCTAATAATAATCCAACTACCAAAAAAAATATATTTCTTGAAATTTTATTCCCTTTTCACCATTTCTTCCGATCAAGGGGATAGGTGCACAGGCTCCTATCCTGCTCCTATAACATAGTAGCATAGGGAGGTACATAAGTAAATTTATGAAGAAATAAAAATATCATCCATTTAATTACATACAAATCCATCTACTATGGATGTGATGAAGAGAGGTAGGATGGATGCATGCTGAGATGAATAATGAAAATATTTGGCTAGATAGGTGTCTGCGCCAATAAAAATCTCGAGAATATCTACTCTCTTCTATTTAAACCTTCCTCCACCGGTAGATTACCCTGATAAGAGTAATAATCAATCTTAAAAAAAGTATTTCTTAAAATGTTTTCTCCATGCACCATTTCTTCCGGTCAGGGGAATAGGGGCGCAGTCTTCTATCCCTCTCCTACACCATAGTAACGCACGGAGTTGCATAACGAAATTCATAGAGAGATAAGAGTACAATTCATTTATCTCCCAATCCATCAATGAAAAATATTTGTTGGAATTTCCCCTCATTTGTCCATTTCTTCCGGTCAAGGGGATAGAAAGACAAGCTCATTTCCCTCTCCTATGCCGTAGTAGCGCATGGAGAGAGATAAATAAATATATAGAGGGATAAAAAGGTATCATGAATACATTTATTTTCCAGTCCATCTACCTACCTAAAAATAAATTATTTAAAACAGGACGGACAATATTTTTATATGAACGTATATTATTTCCGTACTTGTATAGCTATCTATATAACAAATACTTTTAGTGCTTGCATTAAATCATCATTTAGTATTGAGTCAATTGACCATTAGGTTCTTGGACAATTCGTAACCTTAACCTCTTCCTGAGCAGTCTTTGAATTGTCCACAACATTTCAACTTAGTTTTCTACCTGTAAGCGTATTGAAAATTTTCATGCATTCTGCCCCCCTTATAGGACGTCCAAAATTCCTTTTCTCTCCCTTCCTCTTCCAAGCTTTCCAAGTTCTCTGCCCTGTATTGCCCTCGTCAACACACCCCCTTAACTCAAAACACGGCCTCCGTCCTTGTTTCGTTGCCTCCTTTGGATCTCTGTCTCAAATTTCCTTTTACCGCATTTAGTTCTCCCTCTTTAGTCTCCCTCGCTACTCACCTTACCGTCTCCATTTTTCCCATTCGTACCCACATCTTAAAAGCCTCAAGCGCAGGCACATCTTCATCCCGCACCCACCAGGTCTACAGGCCGTTTTACACGGGGCACGTCATTGCGCAATCTGACGTATGTCCGAAGGCGCAGTCAAAATTGTGTCGTATAAAGCGGTGAATTGCGAGAACGCATGCGAGAATGCATGGATGCGAGATGGCAAAATAGCCCCTGTTCTAATTTCGTTCATGCATTCGCGCGATTGCCCGCCATATTAAAAATTAATGCAGCTCTAACCTGCGCAATGACGTGCCCCGTGTAAAACGGCCTTACGAACCGTTGAAGGCAACACTCAAGATAAGTTTTTCAACAAATCTTTTCTCTGGCTTCTTATGCATATTTTGAGCAGATTCATATTACGTGTAATTCATCAGGTTAGCTACGTAACGAAAACAATTTACACAATATATTTATGTTAATTATTAGTGAATTATTAATTTAGAGTGGCATTATAAAATATGAAGAAGATTTTACATCATTTTAGCATCCGTACCTGTAGGCGATTCAGAGAATAGAACCATTTATAAATTATTCTCACTTGCAATCTAACTTACTTGCTTACACATTTTATTTACTAATATTAAAAGTTGCAATTGATTTGTCTCGTTGAGGTCAGAAAAATGTGAGAAAGTTTCCATTTCGATAACTTACATAGCTTATGTGACGAATAATTCATTCCCTTCACTTATTTTAAGTATTTAGCAGAGAGTGAAGAATATATTCTTTACTCTATGGTTTACGTAAAAACAGAGATAAATGCTATTCTCTTTCTATTGGATACATAGCAGAAATAGCACTGTTGCGCTCATTTTGAACGCGTGCGGTCTCCTCAACTAAGCCCATTATAAAGTACGTCTGAACCTGAAGCATTCCCCGACCCTCGTCCGCGCCTCTAACTCCGAGAACTCCTCCCTGCCCATCATTACTTCTTTTATCTTTCACAGGAGGGTCCACAGGCGGGTACCAGCACGTAAGGAGCCTGTAAGGCCAGTAAAGTACGGGCTCCTAACCAGCAAGGATGCCTTTCAGTCGTAAACATGAAGGATATACTCAATGTTGACAGTTTCTGCATAGCAGTGCGTGTAATTCAACAATGCTATTTTTGGGTGCCTTCCATACGCTTTAGTGCGCTAATCACTTCGCAACACAACAGCGCACTTGCCTTCCGTTCGTTGCACACCCTGCGAACTAGGTAGCGCACTTCAAAACAAATCGGGAGCCAAGGTGATGTGCGCCAAACAAAAAAAGAACGTCGATTATGGCATCCGTGATTGTTATCAAGTTTTTTGATTTTCAGTAAAAGCGTCTAACATGCACATTGTCAGGTTTTTAATTACTCTGTGATAAAAAGATTACGTTCTTAAATACTTATTTTGAACGAATTCGACAAAATTTAGCTATACATTCGGCCGTGACTGTTGTTTACCCACAGGAATACTACCTCCGGGCAGGTTACAAAACATTTCGCCAGCACACATCGCTCGATTTAACGTCGTTCGTGTTCCTTTACGTCCGATGATGTGTTCCGATGTGCTCTAACTTCAACACCTTGAACGGAGAGCTCCCTTTGTTTTCCCTTTGGTCACACCATGAATATAGAAAACACACACATATAGGGTCACACCCACGGAACACTCAATGGTGCGTCACCTTACAACATTCCTTATGTTACCTCCGTCAGTGTGCAAAATGTTAATCTCGATCACACACCTATTTCAGAGAGGAATGGATACCGGTTGAACATCTTGGGGAGCAACCAACGGAACACATCTGGAGACGGCCGATAAATCTTCGGAGCTTCTTTAAACGTCCCGGGCATTTTTAATTAATTTTTATGCCCCGATTAAAAAAATGGCATGACCTAAAATGGGCGTACCCGGCCGAGGGAACCTGTGATTTCACGTCATCTCGTTCTTTTTATTCGCTCCAACTAAGGAGCACGTTCTTTTTTCGATTCCGCGCCCCTAACTTCCTCTCCAAACCTCTTTCGTAATGCTCACACAACTTCCTGTCTGTATTGCTTCATCGCACATCATCTGGGGGTAAGTCTGTAAATATTGTCGCCCGTCGACAACATCAATCGTTTACCTTGCGGCCTAATAATTGAGTCAAATAAACCTAATTTTCGACTAAAAGACGACCGCCGCTGAGCTCACTTTAGAGTTTTGCAATGTTTTTACGAAGAGAATATTGGCATCGTTTAACTTTTCTCATTACAGAAAAGTGTGAAAGAAAACCATTAGAAATTTCGGAAACTCCAAGAGAAAACTAACGCCACTAGGGCCAAAAGTCTGTGATCACCTAATGCACACTTCTACTCTAATTTTTTATCGAAGGTTGACAATTTTGGCGATGTCGACTATTATATAAGCGACTTTTTTTTTACGTACAATCGCTGACTACGATCCTAAAATTGTCGGATGTCGATATAAATGAATCAGTTTGGTTTTTTATGGAGATTTGGTCAATAAAACATAAAAAAGTTAGCATAGCGGTAACTTATAGCTGAAGGTAAAAATTAATTTCCAATGTCAACTTATCATTCCTAGCATGGAAAAATTTCACATAATACACCCTGAAACCCCAAATTTTCTTATCATTTTTAATATATATTTTCATGTATTACATATTTTTATAACTGTTTTCACTTGTTATACTGCTACAGCCCTGACGATGATCTAATTAAAGTTCGAAACGTTGGCAGAAGTTTTTTTTTATGTTTTATTGACCAAATCTCCAACAAAACCCAAACTGATTAATACTTCATGGTCAATAACAACCTCAAAAACGATATAAATGAAGGCAAAAGTTCAAATGACGTGCACACAGACTTTTGCTCTCGCGGTGTTTGGTTTCAAGTGAAGTTCGCGAAATCTTTCGTTGCCACTCTCTCACACTAGACGCAAATTTTCCAGGTTAGGAAATTTTAATACATGTCAATACTCACAGCGCAAAGAAGTTGTTCAACCGTGGATGACGCTCAGCGGTTGCCACCATGTTCTTTAATTGAGGTTTTTATACTCGCCAATGAAACGCCAAGTGACAAAAGTTAGAGACTTGCCCCACTGATTGCTCCGCGGAAGGGGTAATTATTTCAGTCACGTGAGTGTGTAAATTCCACGGAGGAAAAATCATCCGGATCCACCGAGACTCAAACCCGGATTCCTCAATATCGTGGCAAATGGTTCAGCCAGTCAAGCTACCGAAGCACTTACATGGGTTTTGTGGTATTTAGAGGAGGTAGACGTTCATGACTACCGGACATAAAATACCACGTAGTAGTAGAATTCTGCGCACAGCGCCACTATCCACTGGGTTAAAGGCAAACTTTAAACATTGAAGTTTGAACTTTCGACAAAATATATCGAGATTTATCGAGAACTAGCTGCGGAATAAACTATTTCACGGAATAACCTCTGTATATTGTTGAACTCACGGAAAATGGGCATAGTATCAAACTTATCAAAGATATAAGCACATGAAGGGCGGAAGAGGTTTTTTCACCCTTCTTTGGAATTCAAGGTAATAATTTTGTAATTTTTTTCATTCGATTCCTTTGGAATATTGTAAATTGGTTCATTTTTACTCATATTTTAATCATGTGTAAATATCATTACGTTATTTTTATTGCAAAAGTTTTTACAATAAGTAATACCTAGAAGGATCGCTATGGACCATTTGACCCCTCCTTACATTCGGAGGAATGCGAGTAATTGCGTTTTCTTGACCATTCCTTCTCTTATAGGAATTATACTATCGATTCGCATTACTTTTTACGAACCATTAAACATTGGTGTCAATTATTGACTTGTATAAATCTTGGTTGTGCATGCCGATAGATGCATTTATCTCATAATTGAGCTTTGGTACAGTTGCCAAAAAATTAAAGCCATGAATATTTACATGCTCCTAAGTTTCATGCCGTGAATTAGTTGTAAACGAATTTAAAGAATATATATTAAGCAAATTTATTTCCTTGGTGGAAAGTTTATGCAAAATATGTTACAAAACTATTTTCGATGCGTAGATACCTACATCCGTGTAGTTCATCCAAAACTAATTGCGTTCCTTGATAAAGAAGTCACTTGAGGCAGCGCTGTTTTTAACATGCAAAAAATAAACATACCAAAAGTCCTGGGGTCTGCAAGGGGAGCTAACTCTAACGCAAAATTTCTACCTTTTTTAGATATTCACTTATATCTCGATAATGGTTGGTCTTAGCGAAAACGTCATTACGCACAATGTTAAAGGTGATAAATCTGGCATAAACAAGTGCCATTCATACTTTTTTATTTATAACCGTTTTCTAGTTATAAACCGTTGAAAATCGTTATTTTTTTCAAAAAATTATTTTCCCACTACGTTTTTGGACAAATAATGTCTCGTACCTCTTACACCGCTATGCTTATAGTAAAAGGCTCTCAGACACGAAGTAGAAGATGATTAACACAAGGACCCTAAATAATTGTGCTTGATAACCTTATCGCTGGCGACTCATGTCCATGTGACGTCACCAGAACCCCGAAGCTCATGAGCGGTCCCGAGAGATATCCCTTTTGCATGCGACTCATATCCCTGCGACACGAGTCACCAGTCCCACATGACACCAAGGACCTCAGTCTGCGACCGCATCCATCGAACAACCAACCAGTAAGCGTGGAGATTTGAAGCGAGCGAATCCGCGACAAGTAAGTCGGCCAAGGTTGATCGTTCTATTTATTTTCTGACCGGAGGGAAAAGATCCGCTCGCCAATTCTTCTCCTCTGTAGCGATTCCGATTTTCTTCACTTCCCCACCACCTCATTTCTCTCTAAAAGCATGGTTTAAATTAGGTAGACTGTGAACCAAAAATGCCATTTATCTTGTATTCACGCATTTATAGACATCGATCAACATAGAACTGACCCTTGGTTATATAAGATGGCTGGAGAAACTCGCGAAATATATTGAAAGCTTCAAATAATCGCTAAATATGGACTGGACTTCTGCCATTTTCACTTCTTTGTCTTTCTTTCAAATCTTTGTCTACTTGAGGGGAATTTACAAGTCCTCCGTTTTCATTTGAGAAACGCTTAGTGGGATCAAAATTTATCACTTCCACTTCAAAATATTCCCCTACGTACAGTTTTCCATAGATTGGATGCAAATCATTTTTATCGCTTCACAAACAAAAGAAAAAGGATATACGCACAATATCGCTGCCAGATCGCTTGAAAAATTGAGCGTGTTCTAGTCCTTACCAGAGCAAGGCAATCGGAAGTGAGTCTGTTGCATGCGGTTGGATCGCATGCGATTACGTTGTACACACGAAGACGTTTACGCGAAGCAACTACTTGCACAAACTTTGGCGCAAAAAATGTCGCCGTGTGTACAAGGCTTTAAAGAGTCCGCGTCCCACGACAACTACACGGTGGAATCGCGCGGACCTCGTGACCGCGGCGGATTTGGCGAAAGTTCAGCTTCGCAATATCTAAGAGGGGGGGAGGAAGAGAGTGATGGGGGTGGGGAGAGCGTTTAGTAAATATATTATTAGCCTCCGGGGGAGAGTGGAGAAAAAGAATGTGTGTGTTTATATATATATTTTTTCTTTTCATTACGAATCAGCCATCGTTATATCTTTACACCACCATTGTGTTAACACATTTTATGTTTGCTATCCTCTTTCTTTCACCCTCTGTTTGAACGATATATATATGCATGTATTTATTTATTTTATAAGTGGCGAGGAAGTGTGAGTCGAGCGGGAGGGGAAGTCGATCCGGAAGAGGGCGCTGAAGTAGGGGATTTAGTAAGCGGTGAAAGTATTGAAGGAACTCCGCCGACACTCCCTCGCCTGCCCGCCTGGAAGATCTTCAGAGTTTTCAAAGAGTAGGGGCTATGGAAGAGGGGAGAATTCGTTCAAATTGAAACATAGGTGAAAGAAGAAATTAGATGGAAACATACGGTGCGTTAGCACAGGGTTAAATTGAAGCCATTAAATCACGCAATTGGCCGTATTGAATGAATCAGTTGTGCACTCAATACGCTGAAAGCAAATGTGTTAGTAGTTGAAATGTCGCGGTACCATGATTATTTACAAAGAAAAACGAAAAAAGGAAACAGTTTCCAAAAAAAAAGCACCGCTTTAGGTCAGGAAGGTGGCTTTTGCCAACGTTTCAATGACTGTCTATGCCATCGTCTTCGGGGCTGATGTCCAGTCATGGAACTTGCCGGGTTTATATACCCTTCAGTCAGGCTCAGGCGTCACATGCTTTGAAGAGTTTCGGCGCCTTTTTCTTGTGTCCTTCATTTTGTCGAGGATAAAATTCCACACGCTATTTTTGGAAACTATTTCCATTTTGTATTTTTCAAGATAAATATTTACGTTACCGCGGCACGATGGTACCAAGCACGTGGAGTCCTTTCCCCTAGAAAATGAAAGACACAAGAAAAAGCCACCAAAAAACTAGCAAATCGTGTGACATTCGTGTATGACTAGAGGGTATTTCAACCCGACAAGTTCCAAGGCATTAACCCTGAAGACAGTGGATTCGTGGGACCACCACGCAGGGAGCGCCGCCTCCCCCCGGCCTCAAACTTCGAGCTTATTACCAGGGTTTAGCGGAGTTAGTGGGGTGTAGGAAGGGAAAAAACGATAGGAAAAAAGGGAAGGGAAAGGGAAGAACTGGACCCCAGAGTCATGAATAGTCTAAGGGGCTAACGAGCGGCGAAACAAGACTTTTTTTCTCTGGCGTTGGCTACGTCGAATCTTATTGAGCAGGAAACAACAGAGTAGGGAAAGGTCGTCCAGGGGCCGGTCCGCCAGCTACAGCCCTGAATATAATGGCATATACACCAATCGAAACGCTGGCGGTAGCCGCCTTCCTGAGCCGGTGGGATACCCGAGAAAATTTCATCAGCCTTGATGGTCAGGAAGACACCCAATCTTTCATCGCTTCTTTTTTAACCTACGGATTGGTGGTACTCTAAGTCGGAGAAGGTGATCAATTTCTCTCCATTCATTACATATTTCATCACTTCCACCGATGTTTACTTAGGGATTTTATCATATTATGATAAAATTATTGCAAAGTGCAAATATACATAAAAAACTACCAGATATGTAGGTTTAGATGGAAGCTTTGCATTTTTCTGCTCTAACTAATGCTCCCCTCCCAGTAGTCCCCACATGGAGATCCGATTGGGGGACTATTTTACCTCCGGTTTTTCCCTGGAAGAATTCCATCACGTCATTTCACGTCACGTCAAGTACAAAGTTTTTTTTATTAAAATGGATGTATGAAATTTAATATGTCGGGCGGGTCCGGACCCATACCTACTCCTTTCCCCTCAGGCTACTGCATAGAAGTCAGATTCATCAACTTTGGGCACACTTACCAATTGATGAGTAGTTTGGAGGCTGGGAGAGGAGGGTTGGGGGATTGGTTGAGGGGGAAGGAGGGGCAGGAGGGAAACGGATGGTGGAATCTTTTCGACGCGTTCCACTTTAGAGGGGCCGACTCGAAAGCGACCAGTATCGGCGAACGTCACGGTCGTCTGCGCAAATGATCTTGTGCTGGGATGCGGGAGGGAGGTAAATCTGAATGAAATTTGGCAACACGGAATTTTTGAAAGTAACCAAGGAAAAAAACTCCAAATTCGAAAAGGACGGGAATTTGATTGGCGTGGGTCTCTCGACGGAGGCAATATTTTATGCTCCCATGAAAGTGATGCAAAAAAAACGCGTCGCACCGATGAAGCAAGGTTTAAATAAATCTGGCAAACTACGGCACTCGACACATCGATTAATACACACCCATTTTGCCGTTCCCTTTCGGGGTGGGAGCAGTCAAAATGGGGTAATTCTCGGTGACAGACCTGTAAAGGTGACTCTGCTTTAATAATTTCTTCCATAATTCCGTATCCTTGCATGTCAATTTTGCTTCAGTTAACCTCAAGCATTACTTCATTCAGGCCCTCTTGATTTTAAGACTCCTAATATTCCTTCTCTTAAGAGTACCTTCCACCACAATCTCCCATGACTTTCTCGGTCTACTCATTCTCAAACTATTCACTCCACCAACATATTATTAGACTCCGTTATTAAACTCTCATCCATTCCCACACATTTATTCAACCAAGTTCAGCCTTAATCCAATAATTGGCAGATAATTATGTGCCACAGTTATTAGCTCACACAAACATCTCCAGGGTTGCTACAGACCAGAAATGATGAAATTTCAGGTTTTCCAGACAAAAATTGTCTTTTTTCAGGTGAAAATATTAATGTTTTGTATGTAATTATAAAAAGGCACAAGAATAGGAGCACAACACATCAACACATGTTCTATGGGGGAATAAAGTTTCCCAACAAACGGAGCGCCGCCACTATCGCTCTGGGGGAAAACCGGCCTCCTTTCTGATGGTACATCATTCTTAGGTCTAGGCCACGATGAGGGCCAAGAATTTCTTGGGCAAAATCTGTAAAGAAATAATATTCCATCTTCCTCAGCATGAGTGCAAAGAATAGAACCTGAAAGCTTATCTTCATTGAAGCTTTCGCGGCTCATGATGAGCTATAAAACTGTTCGGGTGTATGCCGCATGTTGCTCGGTGTCAGCCCGACGTTTCGTAACTCCTTCTGGTCACGTCTTCAAGGGGAAATAAGTGCTCACTGCCGGCGTTGTCCTTATATAAGTGCATAAATATATACAGCATGCACCCGAAAACTTTTATAGCTCACCTGAAAGTATATTTAAAGGCACAATTATCGCAGAACACCAAATGAGAGCTGCAATGCCTCATTCAGGCGAGGTACTAAAAACCGTAAGTCCACACACCAACAGAACTTGGAAAATACTTGGAAAAGCAAATTTCAAGGCCAATTTTTCAACTCCCATGACTTTTCCAGGTTTCCCATGCCCATTTTCAATTTCTATTACCTTACCTGGTTTGCTAGGTCTGTAGCAACCCTGATCTCCTATAGTATAGGTGCTTAAATAAGGACTTAATGACTTTAAAAGTGTTTTAAAATATTACAATAACTTACCGAAGCGAACATTGGGTCAACTTAAAGCAAAATTGCAGCAGTAGGAACTCGCAAGCCTTCGGGACATATTTCGTGTCGCACAGAGCATTCAGTCTCAACAAAATTGTTGTTCTATGAGTAAATTATAGGCCTAATTGAAGCATCTTTACCATACTGAGAAAAAATATACGTTGGACAGTAATCACGGAGTTAACTCCGTGAAATCAAAACGCACAGCGAGCACCAGGGTGGTCCAAAACAAAACCAGAAGTCTTCAGAATTTTCACGCCATACCCCAATATATGCCAAATGACTAAGGATGTCCGTCAACCAGGGCCCCACCCAATTTTATCATTTTCTGTGAACACCCATAGAGTCGTCAACTAGATATTGATATCTTTAAAAGAAATTATTTTTATGTGTTTGTAAAAATTGAATTTAAAGTTGCTAAAATAATCGCACCAGATCTACTCTGAACGATTACATAGTAATAGTGGTTGTGATTACCTGCCTTCTGTTAATTGCTTGATGAATATAACGATTCGTTTAAGTCTATTCAATGATATCCCTTACACTTTCATCGTAGCCACAAAAATCAATAAAACGCTGAGATCAGCTTATTCGCTCAATGTCACATTAAACACATCCGATCAATACCTCTCCCGTGCCTTTAGCCCGGCAATAATTGCTAAATATTCAGCGATGATAACTCGCCACCGATTTCCATGAAGAAACTTTATTGAACATTTAACCAGATATTCAGCAGAGAATGCTTTATAATACTATGGACCAGCCTATGAACATACTAAAATCTTTTTGGGCGCTGAGCTGAATCTGCAGCCGCCAGCTGCACTCAAATAAAATTTCCATGAGCTCGCTAAGAAATATCAATTAGAAGTAGCACATCTTGAGAGGGAATGACTCACCAAAATTGGATAATCGCGCTCGTTAGTTACTCTGAATTTCAGAAAAAGGATCCCATATGAATCGGGGCAAAATCCGAAGGTCAGAGACAAAATCCAATGAGATGAAATCGCATACAGCGATCGTTTACAAGAGTTGACTCCTTACAAACGCAAGTCCATAACTGTATAAAGTCCGTTGCATGTATCACGAGTTAAGGTAAAATAATTATATATATATATATATATATATATATATATATATATATATATATATATATATAACCATTCATTCATTCACTCAAACCGCTCACTGGCGTAAATAATAAATAATATCGTTCAAACAGAGGGTGAAAGAAAGAGGATAGGAAACACACAAAATTGTGAAGTTCAATGGTGGTGTGAAGATGGTATGATGGCCGATTCACAGTGAAAAAAATTCGACTAGACCGGGAATTGAACCACGGACCTTCCGATGTCGCGCCGGATGCTCCGACCACTAAGCTATCTAGTCTACTAAATATATATATATATATATATATATATATATATATATATATACACACTTACTACTGTTAACCTAGAGAAAGGTGGAGCTACTCTTCACCAAAATATCGGAAGTTTCAATTTGTGAGAGTGTCCTTTTTTCTGTTTCTATATTTTTATCGGTCACCCTCTTGGCATATTATATATATATATATATATATATATATATATATATATATATATATATATATATATAAAATAAAAACACTTGACAGGGGGTGGGGAAAGAAAAGTAAAACCTTTTCCCCACCCCCTGTCAAGTGTTTTTATTGTTGTGGCCTATTGGCGAAATTTTCGTTTTGTGTATATATATATATATATATATAATCATTTTTATATCTATTTCTCTCACCTCCTGTATGATTATGTAATATATATATTTTTTAACTTTTGCAGACGTTTCGGACCTTTATTGATCCAGCTACAGCGCTATAAACAAATGATACATGATGTTGAAAATGTTTTACAATTTTTTTTATTACATAATGGTGATTTTACAGTCATTAAATATAAAAATACATAGACATATTCAAGATTGTTACCTTTAAAGTTTGGTGCTTTTTTAATTTACAATTGTCATTTGGTTGCTTAGATTCATTTCTTTGTTGAAAAGTTATATTTCTTTTATATTTCAAAGAATGGTACATTTATTTCAATAATTTTTTTGAGAAATTTTGTTCTGAGTCTAAAATTTTGGCTTCTTCGAAATTAAATGAGTGACTATTTGTAATTGCATGCTTTGCTCATGCACAAAGTTGAACTTTAGTGTTAATTGATGTTTTATATTGCGAGATCCTATTTTTTAAATATTGAGATGTTTGGCCTATATAGCTCCTGTCAAAGTCTTTACATGGAATAGAATAAATTATATTGCTTCTTAGCTGCATAGGGGTTTCTGACTTAAGTTTTGAATATAACATTTTAATAATTTATCCTCAGTTAAATGCAACAAAAAATTCCTTTCAATTCTTTAATAAAATTAAAGAGCAAAAAATTCCTTTAAATTATAAACTTTGCTCACTATATGTTAACTCACTATTCACAAATCTCAAAGTAAAAACGTTAAATCAATTCACAAAGTTCAACTTTGTGCATTAGCAAATCATGCTATTACAAAAAATATATCCAGAAATAAAAAAATTGCAATAAAAGGACAGATATTACATATCTAAGCAAAATTTATAATAATTTAATAAATGATATAACTTTTCAACAAAGAAATTGATCCAAGCAACCAAATTAAAATTGTAAATAAAAACACCACCAAACTTTAAAGGTAACAATCTTGAAAATGTCTATGTATTTTTATATTTAATGACTGTAAATTAACCATTATGTAATAAAAAAGAATTGTAAAACATTTTCAACATCATGTATCATTTGTTTATAGCGCTGGAGATGGATCAATAAAGGTCCGAAACGTCGGCAAAAGTTAAAATAAAATAAATATAGGTATATATTATTTGACCTAAACTCGTGATACTTGCACCGTGTATTAAGGCCGTTTTACAGGGGGCACGTCATTGCGCAGGTTAGAGCTGCATTAATTTCTAATATGGCGGGCAATTGCGCGAATGCATGAACGAAATTAGAACAGGGGCTATTTTGCCATCTCGCATCCATGCATTCTCGCATGCGTTCTCGCAATTCACCGCTTTACACGACGCAATTTTGACTGCGCCTTCGGACATACGTCAGATTGCGCAATGACGCGCCCCGTGTAAAACGGCCTTTAAAAGAGGTCGAGAATAAATACCAGTTGAGTTATATAAAGTGTTTGCTCATTTCAAAAGGAAACACAACAGCTTTTCTTCGATTACACCAGTCGGAAAAGGTACTTTCTCTCAAAAACCGCTAAGTATTCTTCTGTCGAGAAACTCCAATAAATGAAGTTTGGAAAAGTATAGCAAACGGTTATATAGGCCATGAAACGTAATCTCACTACTTAGTAAATTGAATATTTTTCTCCGGCATCTCGTCCAGCACAGCTTCCGCAATGTGAACATTTCTATTGCATTTGCATGTTTGAGAAAGCTCATAAGCAACGGTTGAGACTCGAGGAAATCGTCATACTCAATCCTGCTGAAGCACGGATGACATACTTTGATTGCTGCGGTAATTTAATGTGACACCAGACATGGCTCTTGCGTTCATTTGCGCATTCCAAACCTCACGGAACTAGAAACTAGCGACTGCGCTCTTCCTAGGTAGCAAGAATTGATGGAGAGCTTTTAGCAATGTTACGCGGATGCAGCATGCAACTCTTGTAACCCTTAAAGACTTGGTATTACAGCCAAGAGACAAGATTCATGGACGTAATTGAACCATCTGGTGGGGGATTAGGGGCACAGAGGCAACTTAATGCGCTAACCGTGAGGATACTAACGACGTAACTGGTTAACGGAATGAGCGTTGCCGTAAAAACATTTATCCTGCACTAAAAAAACTCAAAAATCAAGGAAGTAGTCCTTCAGTTGGCCCAACCTGAGGCAGGTACTTGACTCAAATGACACTAAACAGGCCTTTCCAATGACCTTTCCGGTTGCATTGAAATATTGGTGAATATCTCGTGGTGCATCAAAAGCTCAACTGATTTTGTGCGTACTTTTTTAAACGAGCACGTTGATTCATGTGACTAAAGAACTGCGGCAGCAGCATGTTTATCCGAGGGAAAGTGGGCTGCATTCAAAGATTTAATTTTTTCAACTCAACGCTTTGCAAATAACATTGTTGGTCGATTGCAGGAAAAGATTGGAAGTAGGTATTCATATGGGTAAGTATTAACGACATGTATAAGTAATATTTAAAGTGAATGAGGATCAGTTTCAGCGATGAGTTAAGGGTTTTGGTTTCCACATCTTCATATTGCATTGCCAGAGCATTTCTCTGTATCAGAAAATTAGTGCGGAAACAGAATGAAGATAAATCAAAAGATAAATAAGGTAATGAAGTTTTTAAACGTAAAGAAAGCGAATATAACTATAAAATTAGACTAAAACTGGAAGAGATGAGGAATTTAAATTACTTTGCTAGTACGTTGGAAGAAAATGGGTATAGTAGTGACGGTATTAAAGTGAGAATAGCGTTAAGAAACGAGGCTTTCACTAATAGGAGAGAGTTGATGATGGGGACCTTGAGTAAGGATGTAAAGAAAAGACTGATGAAGAGTGTATTATGGAGTGTGGCGTTACATGGTACTGAAATAAAACCAGAATTATGAAAATGGAACATGTTGCATAAATATGCGCTTCATTTTTAATGGCAGAGGAGCGTTTGTACGATGAATATTTAACGAAAAATACTCTTCAGTCATCAGTGCATAAACTAATACGTATCCATGCATCTGTAGCATTTATAGCTCCACTTAATTGAAAAGAAGACAATAATGTATGTATTATGTGTATTTGAGTCTAAACACTTGAAGTTTCCTCCGTTCGTTTGGGTCTTTACCGCGTGTGTCGACTTGGGTTAACAAAACACGCGGCCTTCGATCTGAAGACGCAGGTTGGAACACCGCCGAATCTGTTGTCAACCCAAGTCAACACACACGATGAAGACTCAGAGAAATGGAGGGAAAATCTACAAATAAACGCCGTAGAACCAAATAACCAACGTTAAAAATTTGAAGGACAAACTATAACATCGCCACAAACAAAATCCTGGGAATGCAAATAAACTTTTACACTCAAATCATCATTCTCCGATTACTTAGACGTTTAGGTAATATAATGTGAATTTTGTATGGTAATATAATGTGAAACATTCAATTTATAATAGACTACCTCCTTGAGCACATGTGCAGGTAGCTCCTAGAAATATTGCATTACTAGCCGTGACAGTACATTTAATGAAGTCATTTTGTAAGTTTATCGCTAATGCAACAAATAAACTGTGAAAAAATGATTATCTGGGACTGGGACTACTACTACCAATTTTTTTAGTAACCCTAAATTCATTTAGCTTACCTACGTTATAATCACCTAAACACAACAACTTTGACATATATGCTCATTATCTTTAGGGTGAAAATTTAATGAATCTAGAAAGTAGTTTCGTGCACATCCTTTGAATGGCTGTATCAATGGCAGAAAACTAGGTCTAATCGTAGTATTTCTCTCCACAAACTTCAGGGGGAAGTTATCGTAGAGTACACTAAAGCATTCAAAACTGTGAAACGAAGGTCAATCTAAGGTTGATTCAATTTCAATTAGTTCATATTGCAATTGAGCCGCACCATCCAAACATCAAAAGCACTAGTTTCACGGAAATTGGCAAGTCTAATTGGAACGAAGGGAATAATGAAATACGAATAAATTGGCCAGTCATACATAGAAGAAAGAATCGGCGGAAGTTTGTGAAAATAGCCGATAGTCATCTTGAAAAAAAAGTTGTCAAATTTCACACAAATCGATGTGAAATTATTCTTAGAAAAAGTGAAATTGACGAAAAGATTTTGTTCGAGATGGCACGCTATAATTACAACGAAGGTGAAATGATGTATCGAACAAATATTCATTTGAGTATTCTACCAGCTGATTTGTAGGTTTTTGGACAGTCCTTATCCTACATCCCAATTTCTGAAACCTTGTCTCGTTTTCCCACCAATAGATGTCCCGCCATTCGATCTCTCCTAAATTCCTGATATCTTATACCCCTTATCTAGTTCAGAATTCCTATCATCTTCGTTCTTCTTCCACGCTTCGCCAGGGTTTTTCCTTCTATTAACCTCTTCAATATGCTCTCCCCTCTCAAAACTTCCTCCATTCATCTTTTCTGCCTTCTCAGAACCTCCGCCACCAGCTTCCTCTCCACTCCAACCATATCCAATACCTCAACTAAATTAAAATTGAAAGATTAGTTAAGGCAATGATATGTTTAATAATCCATCTGATTCCAACGATTAATTTAAATTAGCTCATTCGATAATACCACCTTTGTTCAGCTCGCAGGAGCTTCCGCATACGGGGTGAAAAACAGCGCAAAAAGAAACGGTGATAGACACGCTCATTAGAGATCAAAAAGCCCAGTATAAGGACAAGGCCGAATGGGCGGAGGAAAATGCGGCAATAAGTCACATCAATCTCAAGGCGCCGCCACAAACAAATGCCAGCAAATAATAGGAACGCCCTTTCGTAAAAAAATCATGCTAATAAGGGCAACTGTAAACTCATAACTTCTGAGCAAGGTTTATTTCATAGATACCTGCCGAAACAAATGCCACGTTACCACAACAAATTATCGTATGGAGCATTTCGCATTATCGTTTTGCGCATTACAGGCTTCGGAGCGTAGAAGTATGCCGATAAATGAGACAAGAATCAATAATAAAAAAAGCTACCAAAAAGGACTTCGATATGAAATGACACCACTCTTTGCAATCAAACGCATGCAACGGGCAAGTATTTCTCAGAGCAAGAAAAAAATCACGGATGTGAAGATGGTGGTAATAACATAATCTAAAGAATTTTCCTTTACACATTAAAGGAAATACATGAACTGAAACTTAACAAATTAAAAAATTTAGGCTTGAATACAACGCATAGGTTACAGGTATGATGTTAATATTTCATAAATGTCAAGGTATCAGGCGTTAACTTGTAGAAATGACCGACACATTACTTCTTAAAGAAAATACTTGTAAATTTCCACAGAATATTTATTAAACTGGCCGATGGGTTTCGGCAACTTGTGCCATTATCAAGTTGAGTGAAAATGGGGTCATGAGCTTAAATAGTTTTTGTACAGGTGGGGGGAGAGAAAGGAGGGGAAAGGGAGAGGGGACACGGTGTAATTTTTATGTACATGGGTATATATTATACATGGTATCTGTGCCTATAGGCTTCTAGAAACATGAAGTGACATTTTCAGCAGGGCACACCGACTACATCACCGCGGTGATGTAGTCTGTGTCCCCTGCTGTAGTAGTGCCCGATGCCCTCTAGTAGTGCCTGTGTCCGATGTAATCGCGCGCGCGATTTGATTCCCCACATTATCCCATCGACTGTGGAACAAAATGCTGACGTGGGCTGAATGGTTTATAATTTAATTGGCTCATATTTTTTTAACCAGGTTTATATTTGAAATAATGTTAAAATATTTATGAACCATATTTGCATAAAGTGATTAGAAAAGTAAGAGACAAGGTCGAATTTCAATGAACACATACGAATACACTAAAAATTAAAAGGGTGTATTTATGGAGAGTAAAAATGAGGAGAATTACTATTCAAATAAGTTTTTTAACATCATAATTACCTTCGTGATTTTTTTCCCGTGCTCTGAGTAGAAAGGAGTTATTCCTCCGTACTTTTCCTTTCTACATTCCTCAGCATTAATTTTTCTCTTTAACACTATAATTATGGCATATTTTTCTTTTCTAGAACTCATGTACGTTGGTGGATAAGCAATATGCTGATAACTCGCGCTGCATAAATGCTAAAACCTCTGAATCTTAGGCCAATTTACACGAGGTACTTAATTGCGCGTTTGGGTGTGCATTGAAAACTGCGTCATATAAAGCGATGGATTTCTAGAATGCCAGCGCAAATATACATATATATATAAATATACATATAAACGACAGATAGGAAAATTGCCCCTGCTCTAATCCCGTGTCCGCATTCTCGCAATTTCTGTGCATCAAATTAGGCAGTTCTACGCGCAACAATCACCGATAAGTGCAGCGTTTCCGAAAATGCCCCGTCCCTAATAAGACGGAAAACTGAGCTGAAAAGGAAAGAGGGGGAACAAAAAAGAATCAACTTGGGTTCATCGTAGCAAATCAACGTAGCATCGCGATGAATTTGCAGAATTGTGTCCAGATTTTTTAAAAGACCGTTTTACACGATGAAAGATTTTGTACAAACGAATGTAAGTACGTGAGATTGCACGTTCGTTTCAACGAAATTAGAACAGGTTCTATATTTTCCGTCCAGGCATTGAGACATTCGCACAAGCGTTCATACAATTTGTCGCTTTATACGATACATTTTGCCTCATGCAAGAGCTCACGGAAGAATTTTTAAAAACAAATGTAGGTACCGTGTAAAACGGCCTTACAAGAATACATTTTTTGCCCCCGAAAAACAAGCGTAATTTTGAAACATTTATGCATTTTTTATTGACTGAACACGTAATCCTACTGCTCAATTTCACTCAAAAATATTTTTCCATATCGAGATATCATTTAATCCGGAAGTTAAACTTATTTAAACTTTCAATTTGAAAGCCCTACTTCGGAGAACCAATATAAGTGCATAACTACAAATTTATTGACTTGATACACTTGGTCGAATATGCCTCTGAAAGAACCGAGAGGACGAGTATTTATGATCGGAAAAGCTCAGTTAATGAGCAGGAATCACCCTTGAAGTAGTTTTTATATACTGTGAGACTAAACAACAAATTTCAGCCAGAGTATAATTATAATGACGATATCATAGAAAGGCACGAGCTACCGTACATGAGAGCACGGCGTCCATTATATACCCGCCAACACTCAATTCCTTTCAGCGACTCCGTGGCGCAACGGTAGCGCGTCTGACTCCAGATCAGAAGGTTGCGTGTTCAAATCACGTCGGGGTCAAATTATTTTTTTTAGTGCTACTGCCTTTTGGCAATGGGTATAGTTTTTCGCCGATCTTTAAAGCTATCAAATCTGACGCTTTCCTTCACTTAATTGATGTGAAAACATAATCGACTTCTGGCTTTAAATTAAAAAAAAATAATTTAATATTTCATTAAGTAAGATTAATTGATTCCTTAAATATTTACCGCTTATGGCAACGAAAAATAATAAGTGTGAATTCTCTCTCAGGCGTTAGTACGCAGCTTCGGTTAGAACGGAAACTTTATCCTTTCTGCAAATATCTTTTTAAGTAATATGTTTCGGCAGATTTCATTTTTTTTTCAACATCTTGCTCCAGCTGTTTATGCATATCGACATGAACTTGTATTAGCCAAGTACTTTTCTCGATATATAAACTGATGAAAAAATAAGACTCGAAAACCAAGCGACAATGTTTTGGTGCCTGCCATTATTAAACCAGGAGCCGTACTTGAACTTTCGTTTCATTTTCCCAAGGTTCACAACTATCAAAATATTTACAACAAATAATTTCATTTTGGTATTCTACCAGCTGACTGGTAGGTTTTTGTACATTCCTTAATCCTAACGTTAAAAACTCCGGGACATTATCACATTTTACTATCTCTCTTAAATTCCTCATATCGTCTACCTCTTCTTATCCAAAATTCCTATCCTCTTCCTTCCTCTTCTACGGTTCCCCAGCTATCTCCCCTCTATCACCCTTTTCAACATGCACTCGCTTCTCAAGGCATAGTTGGTAACTCGTTGTCTTACCCACCAGAATTTTGGAAAAAACACGATCGTCATGACTTAGGACTTTTGGAGCTTCTGTCAAATGGCCACTGGCTTATTTTCTGTGACAATTTACCCCCGAAAATGATATTAGAGGCTAGTCTTAGTTTCGTGTTTTGACTTTCACTGCAGCATGAAAATATTAAGTGCAGTGGATATTATAACTGTGGCAATTATTGCCATCACCTTATTAACGTTATTGTTTCAGAACGATCCGTAAACTATCATTAATCAAACGTAAGAAATACAAATATGCTGCAACAAACATTGCTCGGTTGGACGCGTATCAGCATTCCACTGCAGTTCAGGACTTATTGTTAGTAATGAGTTCACAGATCTTAATTGGATGAATTACTTTTACAAGTCAACTTTAACTGAAGGACTACGATTTAGATCAAGCCCACCTATTTCATAGGATTTAGCTGACTGGCTTACCGGTTTATCTTTAGGGAAAGAAAACTACCATTTTGGAGTAGGTGCGTGACCAAAAAAAAGAACTCTTCACAGTTTTCCACTGATAAACGTTTAATGCGACCGGTGAAAAAGCTATAGCTGTGGAATTTGCGAAGGTTTTAAAAGAACAAGTTGTTCAGGACTGACGGACTTTGATGTCACAAAAGCGACCAAAAGCGTGTGCCAAGCGCCACCATCCGCGAAGTTAAAGCCACATACGGAACACAGTGAGGTGTTCGCTCTTTACGACGAATTTTGAAGATACCGGGACTAGCCACGGTAATTAAAAAAAAAAATTCATCAATTAATTTTTTTTAAGGAAAACAGCTGGTTTAAACGAGCTGATAGTCGATGAAAACTCATAATCATGCTTCCTGATGGTTCCATCCGCGCTGACCTGCGCAGTCCAAGTTTGCGTTCAATAATCAACCCGACATGATAATATCGCACAATTATCACCTCAACCACTGCGGAGGACTTTGAACCGACGCGGAGCTTTGAGACTCAATTCATTACGCAGGTCCCATTCGGTGGCGACATCGATCGATTTCGGATGGAAAAATGCTGCATTTGTGCTTTATCTCTTTTTTGAATCACTTGAAATGCTCAACAAGGAGTCAGGCTAGAGTAAATATTACGGTAGATGCAATGACGTAGCCAAGGGTCCCCCCCCACCTCTCAGAAATTTTGAATATATTTTTGAAAAGTGACAATGAAGGAGAAAGTTATTTTTGAATGTTGTTTGCGATATTCCACAGAGGAGAAATCATTCGCCTTGACCGGGACTCGAACCCGGATCCCTCGATTTCGTGACGAGTTCTTTCACCAGTTAAACTACCGAGGCACGAGTTCCGGTCAAGACGAATGATTTTTCCTCTGTGGAATCTCGCACTTATGTGCACTTGCGAGTGACTCCGTAAAAGGTAAATACATAGTCCCGGGATCTTCAAAATTGGTTAGAACGTTGAATTCAATTATTCATTAGATTGAACAAATTTTAAAATAATTATGTTTATAGTAAAAATATAAAAACTGAGGGTTTTGTATTCTTTCTGAGTTTTGTATTCTAGCCAGTTTAGTTTTGGACGTGGAGAAGAAAGGGAAAGAACACTGGTCGGCAGAACATAAGTGGTGATTGTGATAAAAGCGAATACTCGCTCGTCGCTGCGTAGGGAGTTTATAATTTATCACGTTGAGTGAGGATGGCTCACACGTATGAGACAAGGCTGCGTGCTTTCCAGGGGAGGACGGCTCACGGTGTGAGTCAAGCGAAACATATCCGCTAATATAACTTTGAAATTCAACCCCTGGAAACCAATTTGCATGACAGCTCCCGCGCTCAACGCATTACAGGCCACAATCTGAGACGTAACAGCCTCCTGAGAGCAAAAGTGCAGGGGCAAAAGAAAGGCAAGATATACCGAGGAAGACGAAGGGTAAAACACATCACCATTGGGTTTCTACCACCTGATTGGTAGGATTTAGGACAGTCTTATTCCTGGGATATCATTTCACTTTTCTGAACATTTTATGACACCCTCTGACTTTCCTAATGTCATTCAAAATACATATTCTCTCCCTTCCTCTTCTACGCATGCCAATCTTTCTCTCCTATATCACGCTCTTCAATATGCCATCACCTCACTACTCGTCATCCATTTACCTTTTCTGCCACCTTCCGCAACAAACTTCCTTTCCTATCCCACCATATCCAACACTTCCTCGTACGTCTTCTTCGCTACCCAGATAGCCTCTCCTTTCTTCTTCGAACTCACATCAGAAATGCTTCCAATCTATGTATTTCTTCTTTCCGCAATGATCAAACTTCCGACCCATACAGCGCCACGCTCGGTATTAGAGTGTTTCCCGATTTTTTCCTCACTTCTCTCCTTGAAGTTCTCTTCATCAGATACCTTCTCCGTGAAAACCTTCCCATTTATAAAGCAATTCTACATTATATCAAACACAATTTCACTTTTCCACAAGATATTTTTACTTACTACACACTTCAACTTACAGAGTCACCTACAGCTACAAGACAAAAAAATCCTGTGAAAAGTGCGATTTGTGTTTGATTTAATGTGGATTCCTTACGCTATATTAAACCTGAATCAGTTGAGCAATTTTATAATTGATTCCTTTATTACTAAAACCAATTGAGGTTTGGTTAATTAAGGAAATAACGAGAGATATTATATTACAATAGCGGCAAGCTCAAAAGACTGGACGTTTTGTGTTCTGTATTCTAGCCAGTTTAGTTTTGGACGTGGAGAAGAAAGGGAAAGGGCACTGGTCGGCAGAACATAAGTGGTGATTGTGATAAAAGCGAATAATCGGTTGGACGACTGAGGATCGTGCAACAATCCTCAAGCTCGTGCAACAATGGAATCTTCGGTTGGACGACTGAGGATGATGAAAAAACGGTTTTTGGTAAATGTGTTTAAAAAGGCTCCCTGCGGTAGGGGATATTATAGTTAGGACAGTCCAAGGACCAACCAATCATTTGGACGAATACATAGGACGATGACGTCGGCGGATTTTTGTTCGTCACAGCGAACGTCCTGCAATGAGCAAGGCACCATGTGATACGAGGGCCGTTCGGAGAGTAAGTACTATTTGGCCATGAGAAAACCCAAGTACCTACGCATAGAGAATTTCTTATGCGACTTAAAATTATCAACAAATTATCATTTATCAGCTATTTTCTGGCATAATTTTCTGAATGATTAAGGCGCCTGTGATTCTGTTGACCTTTAATATCCTCGTCGTAGAACCCAGCCACCTGGGCGTTTGATAGTTTCCTACTCGCTAGTTTAAAATGGGAGTTGTTTGATCATCCACCGCAGAGCTCTTATTTGGATCCTAGTGACTTTCATCTTCTTCCTTTTTTGTTTTTAGAAATTTTCTTCATACTGACCCATCCTTGAATACCTCTTTTGCTTCCCGTTCATTCATGCATTGCTTCAAATGTGCATTCTTGTTTTTAAGACTCCCAATATTTCTTCTATTCAGAGTCTCTTCCACCACATTCACTCATGACTTTCTCGGCCTACCCATTCCTCCCACACTATTAACTCCACTGCCATATACCTGCTCCGTTGTTCGACTATCTTACATTCTCTCGACATCACCAATTCAACGAAGCACGCTTATTTCGTATACGTCCAATACCTGGGCATCGCGTCCATTCTTTTACAACTCGCTCAGTCCTAACCCAATCCCTCCACCTTATGCCGGTCATCTTTCGAAAACTTCCAGGCACCTCAGCTGCTGCATTTCGCCTGCCTATATTTTTATTCTGGCATACCCAAGTTTCACTTTCAGACAATAAACTGGGAATGAGCTCACCCCATAATTTTCCTTACTCGAAAAAAATGGAAAGATCACAATATCTTGCAGACGAAGAGTTTAACGGCAGGGTCAACACCTAGAAATTCGTTTACATCCCCCGAATACGCGCCAATTAAGCTGCACCCTGAATTACAGGCTCACCTTTCCAATCCCTTTTCAGGGATGGGACCAAAGATAGCTCGAATGACAGCTTAAAAATGAACGTATGACGCGATTACTTTCAAGGATAGCAACAATGATAAAGATCCCTATCCCTTTTTCCATCATTTGAGCGTGTCCTTTTTTCCGTCCCTGAAGCCATCATTTAGCCAATCAGAGTAAACGGACGTGTGGCTTTCAATCAAATTGTATTTAGACAATGAAACCTCGCGAGTGGAAATGATGCGAGAAGGGACGGCGAAAATTACCGTGTGATCGGCGAAATGATAGCTTGAGCAGTCATTTTTGTGGTCCCTGAAAAGCTATAGCTTAAATGATCCCTCAACATAAGTAATCTGTAGATTCACGCAAAATTGAGTGGAATTTAAAATTGATGAAATAAAAACCGCGCAATTTTCCGCAACGTAAATTTACTTTTGACCCGGGTATCAATGTTAATACATCGTAGAAATTAAGTTTATACTGTGGAAAATTGCAAGGTTTATTTTTCATCACGATACCTGAACACAAGCAAAAAGTTATCGTGTGATTCAGGCCTACTACTCGGGCATCCACTTCCACCGCGAATTCCAACCGCATCGAATCATGCTCATGGCGGGACATGTGTCCGTCGCATGGTTGTGGAGATCGAAGGAAGGATAAGACAAGGGTTTAGAGGGTAGGGGATGAGTGGAGATGGAGACACGACGAGGTCACGCATCCATTTGGCTTCTTCTCCCCGCGACCACTTTCGCCGCCATACGCCTCCTCCATCATCCGAGCAACGCGCTCATCACCGGTGACGCCATTACCCAACCACCGCCGACGCTGCGAGTTTCCCCCTTACTTCCGCCCCCCGTCGCCGTGGGAACGATTATCTCTTCCGGCATAACTCATCTCTCTCTCTCTCTCGCATGATGGAAATTAATGAAAGCGCGGCGCCGCCGAAAATCGTTCCCGCGGTGCCAGCAGCATCCTCCTTTTTCTCGAAATTAATTTAATTCGGGAGGATACATTCGTGAAGAAGCGTTTCCCGAAGGTGTCCCTTGAGGAGAACTCACAGATTATGGAAGAAACCCGACGGTGTCATAGAGAACGATAAGATAGCTGTCTTTCTCAAAATAAAATGTCCGGCAAGTTACGCAGATATATCGAACGTACTTTGTACTATCCCCGCCCGTCCCTTGCGTAACAGTCACCTTATAGACATGCCAAAATTCCTTATTACCGGCTCCCACAATTGCTTAACACTATTTCACCCACCCATTCTTCCACAGACCTCTTCATCCTATTATTAAGTTACACCAGCCCACTCAGAATAAAGTGAATTCTATTTTCCGTCTTGCTTTCTTTTGTGTATATTGTTAAGACTTTTTTTAATGTGTAATTAGTACTATATTTATTTCGTATCAATTCTCTAAAACTTTCATTGTAAATACTCAATGTAAAGGCCAACGCTGGCTGTTTTGGACATATGTTAAATAAATCAATTGGTTCCTTAGTCATTAATGAAATATATCCGCCAAATTCAAGTCTTATCAGTGTAATAAAAAGGTAAACTCGTGATTAGTTAAAAACATGCACTGGGTGTAGTTCCCTGAATATCTCCCGAACTTCCACGGGTACGAAGCGATGTTACGCTCGTAAGCTCGTCACCTGGTATTATATGCCAGCTGATTGGTAGGTTTTTGGACAGTCCCTACCCTCACTTCACCATTTCCGCGTCATCTTCCTCTTCCCTGGACATAACTTACCCGCCATCAAGTCCCACATAAGTTCCTCAAATGTATCTTCTGCCTATCCTTATGTCGTCCAAATTTCCTGTCCTCTTCCTTCCTCTTCCGCACTCCCCTCTCTATCATCCTCTATGCAACATGTCCTCACCTATCAACACGTCTTCCATCCACTTTTGCTGCCTTCTCCAAATTTCTGCCACCTCCACTACCTCTCCTCTCCCATCGTATCCAATATCTCTTCATACGTCTTCCTAGTTACACAGCTCACCCACTCCTTCTTCTAAAAACCAACATGTCAAATTCCTCCTGTCTACGAAAATCCTACTTTAGCAAAGACCAAGCTTCCGACTCATACGACGCCACGCTCCATATTACAGCGTTTGCCAGAGGATCAGTTATGCAGTTCACACGCCGAATACGGCGATACCACGGGAAGATATGTTGTCATACCATTTAAATATTCTAAACATTTGCGAAAAGATTCTAACTAGCATATCTAACTACAGACAATGACCAAATGATAAATAATGACCAAAAGGTTTAATATAATGAAGATGGAAAACTTTCGAATGGAATCATTAATGATTGGATTGATTTTCGCAAATCAACTGATTGTGAGTCACTTCCATACTCCAAGACGCCAACTGTTTTCTGATGTAACCTATGAGATAACTAATGCGCACTAAAGGTGATCTACGACTTCGCCCCTTTCCACATCAGAATTCTTCCCATCCAGGTTTCCATTCCTGTTATCGATTCTTATTATTTTCTCCGGAATAAACCCTGGGCATACCTGTATATTAATGTATCTTTCTGATACATAAGTCATGTCATCAGCAAAAGTAGTATTTTCCTGAAACAATACAAACGAAAAAGGTAGAATGCAGAATTTGTTTACAGTCACACTGTCGCGGTGGAACCTCCTTTAAAGGCTTTCAAGCCGTGACCATTAAAAAAGAGCCCCATTCTCAACCCTTTGGGTAACCACACCCGCGTAAGAGACATTATGGCTCTTAAACTCTTCCATGCCAACGTCCCCGGCGTTTCCCTTCACGGAGACCACAGCCCGGATTTGAAGGTGAACATATTTAAGGTCGCTGGGTCTGTAAGCGGGAGAGAGAGAATTTTATCGATGGCGGGTACGAGATCTCGGCTGAAAGGGCGTTAATTGAGCGCGGTGGGTGGTGCCACCGAAGAACACGATGTGTCTGTGAATGCTTGCGCGTGAGTGTGTTGGATACGTAGCCTTGATATGTCCTCCACCGTCGGAAGGGTGATGACGCCACCCACATTTTATTTTCATTTCGTCGAAGGGCTGAGATACCCCCGACTGCGTCTGGATATACGATTGATTTTATTCACAACGCAGCGCCCCGCCATGGGAGTAAATTTTCCCCGTAGGATAGTCCCATACTATTATGGTTCACGCTACGAGTGAGATTGACTACTTTTGATACGCTCCACCAGGGTAGAAACCAGAATAAGGTTATCTAAGATGAATCTCAGAGCCTGTTTCCATAGTGTTCGATCCATTATCATTAGTTCCAGTTTACCGATTAAGGCAGTGTTGTATGGATTAAAAATACTAATTCTACGACGTGAACACCTCCATCCTCTCGCAGATACTGCTTCAAATGATAATTTTACTACGCTCCACCGAAGTAGAAAACAGCAAAAGATTGAGTTTTTTCTCATTGCCTGTTTCTATCAAGTACAATCCACTATCATTAGTTTCAATTTACCGATTAATGTATGGTTCTATGGGAGTTATGAAGGGTTGCAGGATAATACCATTTCTAACTAATCTCCTTCAACCGCAATCACATACTTCCACTAGCTATTTTGTCCTTCACCCCGGCATAATTTCTGCCTCACTTCGTTCCACCTAAAAATTCTTTTCTCTTTCACCCTCTATCCCCACTTATAAAGAACACTTCCTCATATAATGACCTTCAGCATCGCTTTTTATCTCAGCAGAATTACCTCTTACTACTTTTTCAATACAAAAATGCACCCTCCTAATTTATTCCGCCAACTTTCTTCCCTCACCTACCATGCCAAGGGCTAAAGTTTCTTTCCATCCGTCGTACTTTTTCTATTCTTCACCAGACGCATATCACAAGCGCTTCAATCCATTTGATTAGTTTACGCTAACGGAACTGAGCAATGAGCATACGGTGTCAAATTTACTTAAATGCAGGCATTGAATGAGCCCGGTATTGATGCGTACTTTAAAAGGCATCTTCCAAAGTATGTCTCAAAGGGTGAATTAATGAAATCAGAAGCACACGACATAGGTAGATGCAGATATTATAAGGAATTTTGAAAAATGGTTCAACCGTAAACTATAATTATCAGCAAACTATATCTGTCATAAATTCCTTATTCTCGGAGGTAATAGAAAATACCAACAGCGTGCTCACTGAGGGCATTGATTTATTACATGTAAAAATGCCAATAACAATAGAAGAGTTGCCTCTATAAAAAAACGGTAAATCAGTGAATCAATTCTTCATCAATGGAGCTAATTTTATCACTCTGCCGAAAATTTTCTTTCTTCGTTGATAAGCCCGAACCAAGAAACCAAGAGAAGTGAAATTTCGAATCTCAAGTAATACTTAATGATCTATAATGATGAGTTACGAGTACTCAACTATAACGAGAAAGATTTTTGGCGAAGGGTAAATTGTTAAAAATGGATTCAATCGTAATTATTCCATTGTTTGAGAGAAAAAAGGTGTCTAGGCTACATAAGCAAGACTTCCGAAATGAGTTGTAAACATATGATAGGGCTAAAAAAATTTGAGTCTCTTTACGTACTAATTATTCTCATCTTGGAAAGGTATGTTAAATATTACATATTATCAATTGAATAATTAACATTTCTTCAGGTAACATGCTGGACACTTGGACAGGCCATTCTCCAAAACAATGTATGCAGAAAGATAAACTGACACCAGTGGCGGATACATATGGGGGGCGCGCGACCCCCCCCCTTGCGGGGCCGCCCGCGTTGCCACCCGCGCCGCCCCCGCCAGTCAGCCCGCACGCTATTCGTTCGTTTCTTTCGTCAGTCGACTCTGAGTCGAGTTATCGAGTAGTTGTACTTTCTTATGTAGCACGCGCGCGCGTCCGCGTCATCGTACTTTATACGTTTCTGTCTGGCACATAGATAGCTAACCTACGAGAAAAGTTGCGGCCATTCTAGTGATCTCGATACGTTATTCTGTCTGGCATTTGTTCGAGAAAAGTCGCGAATATTCTACTGTTTGTATCTGTTCACACTCCTTAAAAGTCTGGAAGTGAACATTCTGGCACCTAATGTTCTCGAAACAACCGAGCTGCATATATAAGGGAAGCAGAGTCGCTGCCAGGCAGTCAGTTTGAAAGCTACAATCGTCGCGATAACTTGCGCCCCCCCCTTGAGTTTTTTCTGTATCCGCCATTGACTGACACTGGAAAGGGCACTAGCTTTCAAATGTAATCAATATTTACCGTGAACTTCATGAGTTTCGGACAAATAGAATATGTAATATGCTTGGGAATAGCTCTATGAGGGAGACATTAAACAAACAAAGTAGGTAACGACTCCTTCGTCAGACTAAGAGAAAGAAAGGGAGGAAGAAGCAATGAAATAGTCCCATAACTCTAGTAAAATATAATCGAGGTTTTTGGTCAACTATTCCTTTTTCAATTTAACTCTTTGACGAAATTTCGGTTTATTTTTCAACTATCTTTTGGCCTTGAAAATTGACAGAGAGAACAAAAACATAGAACACATAATAAAACTTAACCTTGAATATACTTTAATACACAATGTGTATATATAAAACCACCACAAACCATTCGTTTTTATAAAATTAATTTACATTTCACATTCAAAATCCTGCTAACATGCAAAATACAGAAATCTAAATAAACAATTAACAGAATACCTAGGTAGCCAGCATACATATTACAATAATTTGATTAATATACATTATTAAATAAAAACATAAAAATCAATATAACACACATCAAATTCACAAAACAGTCACATCAAGAACCAAACATCATTACTAAAAAACTAAATATCTATGGAAACAAAAAAAAACAGGTTAAAAAACATAGGTTAAGTTTTATTACGTCTTCTATGATTTTCGCTCTCTCTCTCTCTGTCAATTTTCAAGTCTTGAAATTGTTTAAAAATAAACCAAAACGTCGGCAAAAAAATTGAATTAAAATTGAATTTGCCAAAAACTTGGAGAATATTTTACTAGAATAATTGATTGTGGTCAGTAAAACTAAATAGGATATAATTCCATAATATTAGCAATGACTTCGCATCCGCCGTAAAGGAAACTGTTCGCAGGATATCGCGTTGATTTTTTTCAGACTAGGGACATGAGAGGTGTACCTATATCTAACTTTTCAAGCCCCAGGGTAGCATTTAGGGCTTAGTAAGAAATGACAGAGTCCCTTCACCAACACTGGGAAAGGTGAAAGTTTCTCTATCCAGCCCACGATTACTTCGCGTCCGGGGCAGGCGAGCACGGATCGGATCGGGTATTTGAACAAACTGCTCTGCGGTCTAGGGAGAAAAAACCTTTCACCAGACCGAGGGCGATGATGACGTCCACGCCCTTTTCCCGTGGACTATCCCGCCCTCCGCCCCACCCCTTTGGCATGGAACGGAGCTCATCTCCACCCTCGCAAGAACTCTCCCTTTCTCTGCAACGGCGGATGCCAGAGCCTGATGCCGCCCGTTTGCCCTTTCCGAACTCTCGGGATGAAATGTAGGAAAGCGAAATCATCCTCGATCTACCAAGTACGTCGAGTAATCACAGTTACCTCTTAGCGCCCATCGCTTGATTCATGGTAAGAGAGTGACTATTACTAAGTTAATCTACCGGTTAAGGTAGGTTTCAATGGAAGTGAGAGAAAATCTTCTGCCTTTTTACATGAGGACTCTGTATATCTAGAATATTTCTGCCTCCATCTCAGCATACGTCCTATCTCACTTCATGCCGCCCATAAAACCTATTCTCTTCCTTCCACTTCCCAGCCTGCCCAACATCCTGTATTCTGTATAACAACCAAATCCTTCGTCCCACATTACCTCGTCCAATAACCAACTTTGTCTCAACCTAATCTTTTTTTCTTTTTTCTTCCTTTCCTCCTAAAAGAAGTTTCCTATCCTCACCAACCACCAGACTTCCTCGATTGTCCTTCTTTACATCCATCGCACATTTTCCATCCTCCTCCACACCCACATCTCGAACGCCTCCAGCATATCATCGTCTTATTTTCTATGACAATAGCCGACATTAAAAAAACCGAGCTAGACCTTTTCAAATCTTTTTCACGAAATCAGTCTGATTTTTAATCAGCCCGTCAGGTACCTTAATGTAAGTTTACGGGTTCGAGTCATTCCCTCTCTAAGGTCAACCTGGATTATAAAATTAAGTACAGTTTCAGTCCTGACCCTGTGGAAACGCTGCTTTTTGAAATCAAACACTGATCTTTTCCACATTTGTACTTACACACCGAGCGTGATTTCAAGGATCCGCTCACATAATCAAGGTAATTACAATTCTGAACTTAAAAAGATAAACATAGTTCTGTCCAGTGAATATTTTATTGCGCTACACGTTTCGACGCCTAAGCTTCATCCTCAGGTACCTGAGGATGACATTTAGACGTCGAAACGCGAAACATAGTAAAAACTTCAGAGGTGAGAACTAAGTTATATTTATTTAAGTTCAAAGTGCTGTACCACCACATCCCCCCAAATATCTTAGAATACGATTCGAAAGCCTGAAGACTAGCATCTTACTGCTTATCTTTACATGCTAGAATTGTGACCATTGATGGTTTATTGGTAAAGAGACAAAATTGCTCTAAGATGAAAACTGAGATTTATTTGAGCCTTAACCCCTAAAGTCTTTGAGGACTCTTCCCTAAAAGATTGAATATTATATACATGGTAGTCCCTGAACCATCAAATTTTTCCATGTCCTCCCATGGAATCCAGAGAGAGTAAATGTAAAATGGCTACAAAACCTGGTCTCCATGGGAAACGCACGTACAGCTCATGGATTAAAAACATATTCATGGCATCCGACGGAATAAAAAAAGCCGCTCTAGCATTCTCCAGAGTTTATTCTGGTCGATATCGTGCGACGTGCCAATGAGTTTTAATTTTTCTGCGGCACATAAATTGTTGCAACTCAGCTACATATGCGGCAACGACGGTGGGAATATGACCTCCAGCGTCGATCAACCGTAAAGACTTTATTTAGCTCTCTCTAACGGATTAATCTCACTCTCTCAAAAGAGAGAGGTTTGGGAACTCATATAACATGAGCGCGTACATGCTCCCGTGTATTTATGCACGCGAGTAAACCTCTGGCTATCACGAGTGAAACTCGGGCACATTTTTGAAAAATCATGAACTAATTTCCAAAAAGCTGTATAAAATCTTGTTTCTGATATGGTGTTCGGACAACTTCATGCTCAACTCCGAGGTTATGGCCCGCATGGACCGTGAAACTCTTAGTATACCAAAATAAAGTATATTTCATTTCGTATTCCGCGAAGGGCAACGGCCCACCACGATGGAAACACCGGTTCCCGAACAGTCACCGAAGTTAAGCATCGTTGGGCTCGGCTCGAGTTTGGAGGGTTGATCCTCCTATTCGTCCGAGTGCTGTTACCCCTGTCTGCACGTGGCAGACAGTAAGTGCGAAATGACCTTAGCCGTCGAAGCACGTAAAAAAAAATACTACTACTGTATTCCGTGACGCTGGTTATCTGGAGCAAATGAGACAAATCGACGACCATCTCAAAGCATGTTACACACTGAAAATTTCCTAAGTGGCTCCTGCTGATCTTTGTGGATTCACCTGCATGCAATGCTAGTTATGAAATTACACTACGTTTCCCTTCATCTTAACTCTTGGGCAAACATGAACAAAAGCAAAATTTAAGTCTCAGTAACTTGCTTTAGGTATTATAATTGAGAGCATATATGACTTATTTGACTGAATGTACTAAATCTATGTTTTTATCTCAAATAGAATACATTTTCCTTTAAGCATTACTTATTACCTGTTATGAATCGTCTGCGACGTTTTAATTACGAGCGCAGAATTCATCACTTTCAGCTAGCTTAATTTATTTTGCCTCTGCTTCATCCTCAAGACGATATGAAATTATTTATTTGGAAGGTGAACATAGAAAACTTGCTGAACGAAGGTATTTTTTCCTCAGGGAGATGAAAGCGTGGATTGATTAAACTTTTCATTTTGAGATTCGAGGTAACCCTTTCATTCCCTTAGTAGGTATAGGTATGTATCACATGAAGGGCAACAGACAGAGCTCGTGCTAACAAAAATTCACCCTAAGTGTCTCTAAACCATCTTGATTCTTCACGTTTTCCTCAAGTATTAATCTATTTATTTTCTGGAACTGGAAAATAACGAACTTACTATACAAAATTTAACGCTGGTGTTGGCAACCATCCTTATCTTTCGTTTCGCCTGATTAGTTTAGCCGATAACTCGTATAAACCTAAACCATCTGCTTAAAAACAAGCTAGAAAGAGGTTTACCACCGGTCTGAAGGCTGAAACACAATTAACATTCACTTATAACTTAAATCGTGTATACAAGATGCGTAGAGGCATGGCGTCGGTCATAATTGCCTTGTTAGCAGCCTAGTGAACGCGCTCGTTGCTTAAATTTCATGCCTCACGTTATCGACTTTCATCCGGGACCACGACCGCCTACTGTTTACTGCGCGATATTTGATTGTCACCTTCTATCCGTCAAATTCTCACGGAGTCCTCGAAAAACAAATTCCATTCTCGCGTTTGCATGATAAGTCAAAATTTTTGAGCTGACATATGTTACGCCTCGAAATTTAATCAATCCAGCATTTAGCCAACCGCTTTGCAACGTATCTATTAATTACGTAGCTACGAGATGCGCTGTTCTGCACTTGAAACTTTTCCACAACAAAAGTATTTTGTTCTATTCAAGATTCATTTCAATTATTTATACGGTTAACTATCATTTAATACAAACAAAGATATTAAAGAAGTGAATAAAAATAACTTTACAGAAACCTACGTGAGAAAGGTTGCCATGAGTCCTGAAAAGGGGGATAATCCTGAATTTTGGCACATGAATAAGCGTTTTGAATGAATTTTTAAAAATCGGTAAACGTCCTGAACTTTTGCGGTAAGCTACTCCACATTTCTTCTTCATTTGATTTCAACAGTCGTCATTATATATCCGCTTATTTCCAGTTTAACAATACTGAATGATAAATGAAAATGACTGGCAATTTTCCACAAGAATATATTTAAAAAACGACCGGTTTCAGTGTTCAACACCATCATCAGGTCCAACACCACCATCAGACCTGATGATGGTGTTGAACACTGAAACCGGTCGTTTTTTAAATATATTCTTGTGGAAAATTGCCAGTCATTTTCATTTATGATGTTATTCCATAAAATTAAGCCTGAAACTACAACTTTTAATACTGAATGACTTACATTAGTGGTTCTACCAGTGGAAAAAACTGTTGTATTGATACCCAAGTTATTGTAGGCAAGGGCAACCCAGTATCTGAACTAGCCGCTCATGTAAGATCGGGAGGAGGGATTCTCTATATGTTTCTAGGTTTTATTTTTGATCTTCTAAAGGGGAGGGGGACAGCTGCCCCCCTACCCTTCGTTGGCTACTCCCATGATGGTAGGTACATCTGGAAATCCTTTTCACAAACCCAAAACAACGCACTGTTAAAAAAGGTGCTATGTTCTGCGAAATATGACTGGTGTAAGAGCTGAGGATATTTACATCACAGGTATAAGTAAATGACGCATATTGTGCAGAGTATTATAAAACTCAATAGATTATGAAATGTAGATTGAATATTCTGCTAGGTCTATTGTCTATTTTATCTTGGGTTAGAATATGAAAATTAAAAATATCTATAAAAAAACAATTGTCATTGATCTGAAATTACGATGCTCTGAATGTTTCACTCACTTTTATGGTTTAGGAGGTTTGAACGAGATATTTTCCTAGTCATAATAAAGACCTTGTTCGAATTTTTACTTTTGAATTTCAGCAGCTATAACAACCATGAAGTAAATATTTTTATACTAATGGCGCAACAATATTGTTTTATATGGCTGAAATTCTCAGTAATTAACCAAATATGCACACATAAGTATTTCAATTGACTGAATTTTTTCACGCCGTACGCAGAAAAAGACTTCACAACCGAAGATAATTTTGTGATGCTGTAAAAATTAATGCGGTGTGTAATTTATTTATTTAAAAAAATAGTTGAGGATTAATACAAACTACATACCGATAAATTTATGACGAGATGTATACGTTAGAAATTCCTCATTTTTTTAAATAGTCTCTCTACAGTGCATTCCCGTACGGCATGTGGTAATATTTGAAAAATAACTCGAAAAGTACAGTTGTAAGTGGCTGATATTTTATTGTTACTAGAAAGGTGAGATATCTGTCTTTATTATGAGACCATATTCATTGAATTTTATGTGAAAGTATATCTCACTCACACTATTTTAAAATGTACTGACGTCCTGAATGTTTGCCTCACCCGTACGGCAATCCCATATTTGAGGCAATAAAGGATGCATTAAATTTTTCATTCATCGAAAACACATGGATGAAAAATATAGCCCAATCCGATTGATCCACCAAGATCTTTCAGAGTCCCATCGCCTTCGTTACAAGGAAGGTCACAGCCACCCATCATGGGTTCCATCGTCAGAATATAATCCTTGAACTCCCAAGTATCGGCCGCGCACTCGCCAGTTCCCGAAAATAATTTATTACGACTACTGGACGGAATTCCGGCAGCCTTGAGCGAGGCTTCGGCCACCAAGCTATGCAGCATCAAAGCTCTTGAGGATTTCAATGAAGCTCAAAGCGTTCGTGGATTTTGCCGATTCACTCCAAAACATAAATATCATCTACACTCACTTCCCAATGTTTAATACCACGAGTGTATCAAGAAAACTGCAAGACTAGGGTTCTTGGCGCAAAACTCTCGAGCCTATGTCGCCAAATATTTTCTATGACCTTAACTTGGACCCACTGCAGAGAGACTTGAATGATATTCAATTTATATTGTAGCTAAATGTCATCTAATTAGGTTTTTGGACAGTCCTTGTCATAACATCCCAATTTCTGGGATATTATTTCACGTTCACTCTCAGAGCTGGCTAGCAATCAGGTCTCTCTTAGATTCCTCATACCCTCGTACCCTCTGCCTCCCCTTATGTCGTCCAAAACTCCCATTTTCTTCATCGCTTCCCCAGATTCTCCCCTCAATCATACTCTAGAACATGCCCTCGCCTCTCTGAACACCCTCCAGCCATATTATTGCCTTCCCCGAGCCTCCGTCACCAACTTCCTTTCCTCTCCCACCATATCCAATACCTCCTCGTTTGTCTTCCTCCCCAACCAGCTCACCCTCTTCATTCTCTACGAATCTCACATCTCAAATGCCTCTAGTCTACGTACATCGTATCTACCCAAACATCAAGTTTCCGACTCATACAGCTCCACGCCCTGTATTCGAGTTATTAAAATGAACAAAAAATCATACCTTTCCACGCAATTTCATTCTAAAACTGAATTTGAAATTGCATGTTACTGAAAGTAATAATGGGTTAAACATGAGGGAAAATAGTATTTCTTTTCTAATGTAGACGTCATTTTCGCGAAAAACTTGACAGGAAGCAAATACACTCAGGGGATTGAATGGTGATAAAATTAAGGCACCATTTAATTTAAATGTTTGAGTTGTAAGCAACAATTACAGGAACTGAAGTCATAATGGTACGTAATAAGTTCAATGGAAATGGCGCGGTAGTCGGCCCATATTGGGTGAAAAAAAGTGTTCATAAAAAATATAATCGTAGGATAATCCGCATACTTTCTAAGAGGACAGTTTTTCTTCAAAAAGCTGATAACTCGACTGAGAAGGTCAGGATCGTCTTCAAAGTACACTCACATATAACTCCCAAAATATTACAACAGTCGCGCGCATCCCAAAGTTTCTCGCACTCAAAAGCCTGGGGGACAAGGAAGGAGTGGTTCATTGAAACGTGAGATCTCTTCTCGCAGTACTCCGTATGGGATGTTCAAATTGGTGACTTCCTTCAAGGGTAGCCTAATTCCAACCCCGGGTTCCGTGCACCCTTTAGCAGGTTTCATAAGATACTTGACCCAGAACAAGACCTTGCATACTAACCGATTTTTTTAAGGAGAGAATCCAGTATGATTGGAGCTAGCCTAGAAGGTTTCACACGATCACTGAACTTACACTGACGAGGAAGCGGTATTTTCATTCAAATCGTAGCATATTTGTACGGTAACTTTATACTAACCATTCTATGACAGCAGGCGACCAAAACAGCCGTAGAGACTTTTTACATATTCTTGATTACAAGGCCAGAAAATTACTGTAAGCCGCAGGGAGGGCTCTGATTTCAAAGCGTGAAGATCGCACTGCGACTGTAAAAGCTGACGTGGTTGGTCGACGGCCACTAGGTTCTACTAGGAGCGAGTAACAAACTAGTTCTGCATCAATTATGAAATGAATTGGCTCAGCGAGTATGATAGCGATTGTGCTTTATAACAGGTTCTATATCACACTCTGCTGAGGTGGGATCACGGTTCCTTCTCTCGTGCTGTCGTCATCGTTTCCGAAAAGGTAAACCGCTGTAGAAGGGAAATGCTCAGAGTTACTGTCCTAAGAACGCATAAAAGCTAGTGATTTAAAGCACCCGACAAAGATGAAAGAATAACGATAACGTTTTCGCTCTCATCAGCGCAATTGAAAAATGACGATAACGCGATCGCACGCGTTATGGAGAACCGTGATCCTCGTGAACCACTAGCGAGTATCCTCGAAATTGTTCATGATCAAGTATCGTGTGAAACGGACTTTACGAACACACCTACCCAACCTTCCATGCGCAAATGACCTCAGCTATCGCCTCCCCAAATAGCCAACCGACTAACATTAATTTTTAACCCACCCATTCACTACTGGAAGCAAAAAAAAGACCTGCAAAGAGTGCAGCCAGCGAGAATGAACTTAAGCGGGGGCGATGGATTCGAGTTTAGGCCGCACCCTCGCACATGATATAGGTCTCCCGGCTTTTGCGTGCCACCCTCGCATTACGCTTTGGTAGAAAGTCTCGGCGAAATTGGGGCCACCACCTATGACCACCCGAGGCGGCATTCAGGGCTCTCTCGAGTCCAATTGACCGTGAAGGAAGAAATATATATGAGTTAAAATAAGTGATCGGGTCCATCCCATGATATATAAAAAATATACTCAATTTCATTCACTAGGAGACTAAAGAGAATGAGTCAAGCTGAAATGTTTACGACTACTGCGAAGAATTCAATCCGCTCTCTTACATCCTCAGTCATGAAGCTTCCATATTTTTCTCTGACTTCTCTAGCTCTAGAGATAAATCCAATTCAATTGCTGTGCTAACTGCGCCCCGCTGACCATAGCAGTTTATTGCGAGCCTCTCCTGAATTTTGATTAATTTTTCATAAAATTTCTCTTCCGCTTGTAAAGAAAATAGCTTGCAAATGTACCGAGAGTACGACTCTCGAGGAAGACAAGACAAGACCAACTCATCAACATGAAGGTCAATTACCTGAAAGCCAGTTTAATATAGAATATGAAATATTTATTTTTGAAATACAAATCTCAGGATATTCTCTAGGCCTCAAACGGACCCGATTCAAATTCCGGCAGTGGCGGTGAATTTCCAACGGAATCCCGGCCTCACCTTGGTGCTATGCGGAGAGCATTTCAAGTGTGGTACGTCGTCCGTCGGAAGGGACCTAATACTGCAAAACCCTATCTGCCATTCATTAAGGACAGTAATCATAATTTCTCGTTAATTAACCGCAAGATGACGTAGACATCTCGTTAACTTGATGTTAACTGAGAGCTCGAGTTTTACATGATATATCGGACTCGGTTAGTAGACGTGAGCGTTATCGATGAAATAACGTGTTAACATCGGTTTTCATACCGTGAAAATACTTAACCAGACTTTATAAAACCGGGCCTATAAGTACAATAATGGGGACGCCGGGTTTCTCACCGCCTTTCCTCCAATCCCAAAATTATCCACCCTACCCGTCATTCCCACTTACACCAAACGATGCAATTGATCCCCATTATCGGTCACCTCTCCAAATAATCAATCGACCACCCAGGAATGGAGGGCTGTAGACTGATAATAATGTATCAAAGGGAATTATTTTTACATGGATTATAAGCTTTAAATTTGTTTTATTTTGGTATAAGTGGTTCAAGTAACAGTAGAGTAGCTCGAATAAGGATATTTCTTTCTGATTCATTATGCATGTAAGAGTTTCTGCGACATTTCAACGATGATGGTAAAATTTTTCCGAAAGCTTCTCTGGTATTTTTTTTCTTTCTTCGTTCTTAATTACTAAATGAAAGTCATTTTTTGAAAATAACCATATAAATACGCATTATTATATTTTATAGCCTTACTAGCTGAAGGTACCCGTTGAAATTCAACGGGTGTGACAAACAGTGAACTTATTCTATAAAAAAAACCACAAAGCCTGAAGAATACTGTCAGCGTGATCATTTGAGGAGTTCGTATCATCAGTTTCGTAGCATTTGACTCATTTAAGTAGTGACAAGATATTAAGGCTGTTTTACGTCAGTCCTGAAACCAGCCCCGAAAACTCGGACCCTAGTACGGAATGGAAAGATGCCTCGGAGCCTGTGCTTACACTATGCTGATTTCAGTACACAGTGGCGTTGTCCGGACAATTGCTGAACTACGTTTACCAGAAACAGCTATACCAAATTTGAAGTCTTTATCTTAGATAGTTTTTTATTTAGTGCGGTTTCAGTGAAAAACGTGAACAGACAGATATCTGGGTAACGGTGCGTTTTCGGACACATGCCCAATTGATTTTTTTTCTTATTTTGATTTGCTAAATCATATTCTAAAATATTACAGAGTCATTACGAAACACCCTATACCAAATGTTATACAAATATTACAAATAAGCTCCAATAAACCACTTTCACTAGTCTACGAGCGTATTTTATCGATTGCAGTTCACAAAATTCATCCGAAAATGATTTTAGAAGATTCCAGCTCCACCACCGGTATTCTCTCGAAACTCCCGATTCGCCTGTTTGCCTGTGTCTGGTCGTTCAATCCAAGAAAGATATGGAAAATAAGTGTATTATTTATTTCTGTTTTCAGTATTGATATTCGAATTCGATTCTTTCATCGGATACAATAGTACCCGATTTTAACCAGACTGATTTTAGCTCGATTTTCAGTACTGAAGTCAGCATCGTGTAAAAGGATCTTTGGCTGCAAATTCGCACGTGCGCCTTAATGTGTATCATTATTAGGTATTCTGCCAGCTGGTTGGTAGTTTATTAGACATCAGTATACCCTCATTGTATTCATTCAGCTGCCCTTCTCGACGCAGCCGTTGGCCATGTGTCCCTCTACTGTTCATGCAAAAAGTCGAGACACTCGAGTTGAAGACGATATATTTCAATAACCAATGGTCCAATTGCAACTAAATTCAATTCATGAGAAAGGTAATTTATTTTTACGTTCCGTGACTGCGAAGAAAATGTTTTGAATATAAGTTTAATATTTTTACGGTACATCGATTGCATAAATTCACGGTTTTTTGTCATCGAAAAAAAAACGGTAGCACCCTCATTGAAAACCACTCACCAAACGTGCATGTACTTTTAACGTTAGGGCGCCTGCATTCCTAATGAGCACATGGAAGACGAATGTTTTACTTTGAAATTCATACCAAAATTTGTTAATTGATTCAAACTCTAATATTTCCGTTGTTCGCGAGTTTTCAAATTTTCAGAGGACGCTGGAAAAAAAACGTTCATGACGATTATGTAAACGAAAACATAGTAGTAATTTAAGGCCAGACTCTGGCCTTAAATGACTTCTATGTTTTCGTTTACACCGCCAGAGCGGGAGATGGAAAACTTTCTGAGGAAAATAAAACCAGGAGGAATGAATGCAAAACACGCTGTAGATAGGTGAGTACTTCAGTACCGTCCTCGTCATCTCTTCCGTTTCTTTCCTCGCATTCCACACAGGACTCGACATCATCCCTTTGGCGCCTCATCCGTCATCCCCGTTTATCGTCCCTCTCAATCTGGACTTAACTTACACCTGAGCTGGAGAAAGAGGAAATCTTTTATGGGTGTAATAATCTTATACATTTTCGGGTTAACTGCTGAGTGGAGAAATCTTTGGCTCAGCGTTTCATTCCTCATGCTGGGAACGTCGTCAGGAGACTGAAGAAGTTAGATATGTGGCTACGTTTTGGCCGTTAGATGACTTACCATTGTTGTTCGGATTTAAAAAATAAATAGAAACCAATTATTTAAAAACAATAATAAAAAAAATTAAAATACGAAAAATCTTTAACGGTTGATTATCACACCCATATTTTTGGAAATATATCTTTTCTACACACTATTTAAGTGATAATCATCGTCCCCATTAAAATTTAAACGACGTTTAGCTATTTCAACTGCCTCTCGAATCAGTCGTGGATAATAAGAAGCTGTTTTAGCTATTACTTTGGCTTCATTAAGGAGGTTTTTGTGCCCTTTATCCACGCAGCAGTTAACCCGAAAATGTATAAGAGTAGTATATCTTATCGCTGCGAAAACCTTAAAACAAATCTTTTACGGGTATCTACCTCCCTACGGTGCGCGCTCTCCCGAGAACCGCACCATCACTGAAGTCATTCGTAAATTTAAATCCTTAAAGGCGTCAAGGTCGCATTCGAAGCCCCTTCGGCCGATAAAAATTCCCTCCCTCCGCTAACATCTTCGCCTCTCTCTAACACACACAAGCACGTATTCATACTATTTACATCCTTGAACCCTTGCGGTGGATAACGGATGTGTATGTACACTTACTGCATCCTCACGCTGACGTCAGGTGTCCGCGAGAGATCTGAGAGCATCTCTGAAGCCGCCTTCGTGAAACGCCTCACGACATCGCTCATGATTCGTTTTAAAATATACGGCCCGTTTTAATTGCGAGGTGAAGCGTTGAAGGTGGTGGAGGAATCACGCGAGCGACGTCCAATGCGAAGAGAAAGTATCCATTGCACGTGCGCAAAAGATCGCACGTCGCTTCTCGAATACATTAAATTAAATTATACTTTCCATCGCAGACACTTGGTGATGTGTCACGAAAAAATTCTTCAATTACTATGTTTAGTTTACGGAAAGCACTTGCGGCAGACGGGATTGGAATTTTCAACTCCCGAGAATAGTTAAAACATTAAGATCTGGAAATTTTTGGATCATCTGCATACCTGGTATTCACTAGTACAGTAATTGCTTGCCAGGAAAATATGACGGAGAAACTCATGATTGAAAAATGAAATAAAATTATCATCCCAACATCACAGTCGATGATATACATTCATTTTTTGTCATCTTCTACCCGAAAATGAATCAATCCATTGTTAAATATGTAAATGCTACCGAGTTAACTGCAAGGTTATAATGATATCCTTAAGAGCTGAGCTTGCACAATTTTGAATTAGTAATTATCATATAACTGCATAACACATGCTGAAGTTTTTCTCTTCTAGGAATTAATTAGGCTCATTTAGTAAAAGGTAGTACAATTGCATATGAAAACAAGACTAATATATATTTTGAAGTAACGTTACAAAGGATGTAAAAGGCATGACTTGGTATGTAAAACGAGTAAAACTAAGTAAGAAAATCGAAATAAACAAATCTGAGAAGCTTAATAATTAGTAATCTGTTTGTAGAGGAGAGGCAAAATATGGATCAGATCTGAAACTGTTATCCGGAACAGAGCAAAATCGGAGCCAATACCAAATGACTAGCACCTCCTAAATCCGCAGAACAACAATGGTATCTTTTTGCGATTTTCGAAAATATTTACCCCATGAAGAGGAGCTATGTGTACCCCGACGTTTAAATAAACGCTTGGAAAACTAACGGATCGTGGTAAAACAATAGATGACATAAAATCAAAATAATACGGCAATAGTAAAAGTAGTATGGTGCGCATTGTAAGGCGAAGCAAAATTATGCTTCAAAAATAAATATCAGCTAATTGTATTGAATTCCCGGTAGCTTATTATAATTTCATGGAATTAAAATCCATAAATTGCCGCCACAGTAAATGGTGAGGGTTAGTAAACCTCATAAAAGACGAAGAAAATTTTCAATCTTGGACGTGCCTCAGAGGAAACGCCCGTGGAGGAGGTGCGTGCAAATCATTGGCCAAGGAATGTATTTTCCACGGTCACATCGCCAGCATTGAGATTTCCTCCTGCGGCTCGGGGGCTGGGAGGACTGAAGTGCGCTACCGTCTTCAAGGTTTACATTCCTTTGCACCACTCAGTTCTCTTTTCGCTTCCGTTCCACCTATGATCTACAAAATGCATTTTCTATCGAAGCGGAAATATTTTTTAAAACTGATATTCCACTTGCGGCAACACGAAAGCCTAGGATTGAAAAATCTAAATAAATGGCGCACGAGAAAAGTATCAGATCATGAAGATTTCCTACTCAGAGCAGTGAAGTAGAAAATAGAAGTAAAAAGCTTTATCTCTGTCGCACTTACCCTTTTTTTCTTGAAGCAAACAAAAATGGCTTCGCGCTTACATTCAGCCATTTTTGGACTTTATTTTCTCCATTCGAAACTCTTTTAAAAATATGTGACTTACAAAAAATGCAGAAAAAATCGATGTTACAATTTTTAATTTGAGTCTATTGGTAAGTAAAATATGGCAGTTGTCAAATAGTGGGACATGGAATAACAATTCTACGTCAACAAAACCTTTTCCGGGAATTACCTGTGCAATAATGACGACTTTGGTGACGACAGCAGCTGAGAAATCACATTATTAAACGCCCATGTGTAGCGCCTGTTCTCTATGATAGTTTCTGCGTTTTTTAAATTTTGATGGTTTAACGACACTTTGTGAGTACGATAAAATTACGAGCTTACATTTAATAGTAATACGGTGATAATGCCATTATCAGAGTAGTTTAACAAATGGCTCGATGACGAAGCTGGAGTATTATAAACGTAGAGTGGTAACGGTAAAGACAAAATACAGCGATTATGTTTTTCCCAACGTCAGAAGTAATCTTTGGTAATAAATAAATAAAAACATGAATTGCATGCCGAGCCAATAGAGTGAATTTTTTCGGTCACCGATAGCGGAGGAAAAAATTGGACCGCAGAATTCTGCAAAAAAAAGAGGTGGTTGAGGTGAGAGTGGAGATTGATTGGCCACGCCATACATATTAGCAAACTCTTTACCTTCACGGGGAAAAATTCCAGAAATCCCGCCAAGAGAGGTATAGAACATTTCGCAACACTTCCAAGGTCCCGATCCTTGGTTGAATTCCAGCATCCAAATTATGGATTTACATAGGTATCTGCGTTACAGGTCTTTACCTTGATTCCTACGTGTTTCCAAGATTACTTTGGATTTGAAGGGTTGACCACTTTAATAATATTTGAATCATTGTTTGGTGGCTTGATATAATTCTGAGCACACATAATCACGGAACAAAAAAACCATATGATGATAGAAGATTCTAAGATAAGAGGTCTTCTGAGATAAGAGGTGCTCTGAGATACCGAAAATTATTATTTGTACCGCGAAGCATAAAAGGGCCCATACGACCCTTACAACTAGGGTAAGTGACAGACTGACTTAGCAGAATGTTTGTAAAACTATACTGCGCCGCAAAAAAATAGTACAGTAAAAACTTCTGGAGAAGATTAGGAGGTGGTTGAAAGAGGTAATGAGAGGCAAAGGGTTGCCGTGATAGAGGGGAGAATTTTGGTTAAGCGGGAAAGGGCAAGAAAAAGAAAAGGTTTTATGGACGGGATGAAAGAGAGAGGATGTATGCTGAGATGAGGAACGAAACTGGGTAGATAGAGATCTTAGCCGGAATCAAATCCAAAAGCTTTTTACTTTTCTCCATTAAAATTCCTTTTCATTCCATAAGTAGTTCCAGCCACCTTAAGTAGGCACCGAACCCAAGCCACCCGCGTGTTAAGCCAGTACTCTGACGTCACGGATGAGATCAGAGGGAGGGAAGTAGAGTGGGCAGGCACGGGCGCAAGGCACTTGCCAACAGAGAGAGAGAGGGATCCCAGTCGGCCGGCTGGCCGCCTCTTGATCGCGACTTCATCTCGTGGCACATTAATCTCTCTCTCCCTCCATATTCCCTCACGGCGGACAATTCATTCTTCATTCTTTTTTATTTTCTAAATACCAAAGAGGAGGAGAAGGAGGAATTCCATTCTCCGCACAGCCTCCCAAGGTAAAAGGGGCGTCGGGTGCACCTACAACCCGGCGCGCCATCTATGAAGGTGGGGAGAAGTGAAAGAAACACGCGTCTCTTACCTGCTTGACTCTCGCCGCGGCCAATCGGCCAACGGCAAAAATCCTTCCCATTTCTTCGCAAGGCCAGGAGCCCCTCGTTGGTACCGAAGGCAAGGCTACAAACCCAGCAGACCACCGCTAAACCGAGCTCCACCCAGTCCTGGCATCCAAGGGTGGTTTAAAGGCGACCACCGACTCGCTGCAATCCGCGGCGTTTAAGGTGGCCGGCGACGGCGAGCTGTCTCCGCGAGGAGTGGTTCTTTTCGTACTGCGGTAAAAAAAAACGAGATCCATATTCGATAGCCGACAATAATGATAACGGGATCAAGTATTATTCTATAAAGCTACTAGCATGTAAAGTTCAGTTTCTAAAATACGCAAAACCATATTTGCTGACAAAAAGCGTTATTTTATGAAAATTCGTCCTGTCTTTTAAAATTACGCGCCTTGTGTAGCGTCGTAATAATACACTAAGAAATATGAGTTCTGGCGTCACGGAACGGTAATGCTGCCAATAATCCAACGCGTTTTTGTGTGAAGTTCAGCTGACTTACGCATATTAAATGAAGATAATCGTTTTTATTTCCTTTGTGGAAAATAAAAAAACTAGTATAATTTGATCCTTTAATGTCGAAATATGCGTAGCGCAGAGATGAGATACCGTACAGTGACGTCAGACCATCTAGTTGCCGTTTTGGGTCAGTTGACGTTTTTTGTACTGCCATGCCGTTTTCAAAGGCTATTATTATTACCTGCGGTAGATGAATACGCATAAGGATTACATATTTAAGTTTGTAGGAAAATATTTCATCATGTACATAACAAAAATGCGATGAATACATTTTATGCAGGTTCCCCATTCGGTCTTCCGAACTAAGAGGAAAATTTGATAGAAAACATTAGGAAAGAAATTAATTAAAATCATACATTAAAGAGGAGTATAGTTAGAGCCACATGGAGCAATGGCCAACTGGAATATTGACGCTGTTAAAATGCGCAGTCGACCACATTAGATGTGCTGTTAATAAGCCGAAAACTGACAGATAATTAGCAAAGTTCTGTCACCATCTTAATGAATTAACTATTATGATTACGGTGATTTACCGGATAAGGTAGGTTTAAATGGTAGAGTCATAATCCCTAGATTTTCACAGGCCCAGGCCCCTATCTCCTCATACGATATCTTTCTTCATCTCCGCGTTCTACCCTTCTTCATCCCGCCCAAAAATTCTGTTTTCCTTCCCTTTCCCCGCTTACTCTGCATCCTCCCCTCTATCATGGCCGTCAGAATCCCTTCGCCCATCATTCCACAAATCTAAAAATAAAACATTTTACCAAAACATAACATCATATTTAAACAAAATGGACAAATTTGGCGCAATATTCATGTCAGGTTAACCATTTTCCGCAAAACTTTCTCGAAAGTAAAAGTAGTTGTAGCAAAAGTAGTAAAAACCTTCTTTAGTAGCTGCAGCTGAAAGGGCTCTTTCATTCATTATAAATCAGAAAAAAATATCCAAATCTGAGTAAATTTAATCTCTTTCAATTGATCGCAATCTATTTCATAGCAAAGCGAAAAAAATGTGGAAAAACAAAAGGACTTTAGCCCAGAAATAATACCAAAAGTATAACACTACCGGGGTCAAAGCGGGAATCTTTGAGCGGTAATCGATCGGTGTCGCTAGTATTCAACGTCATAAAGTAGATTCACTTTGGAACCGCTAGGTCGAAACTCAGCACTATTAGGTCCTTTTACCATTGTTGGGAGATTCTGAAATGGGCGTGGTGGGAATAGTCATCCCCACCATATTTTTCCTGGACAAGAGCGGAATCTTATGGGCCTCCGGCCTCCAGTGGAAACACCCGGTACTCAGGAACCCTCTGAATTCCATCTCTTCCGATTGGAAACGGCCTTAAGTCCAGTAGGCCGCGTGAAATTGTTTCTCCGCGGGCTTACCAATAGACACTCGCCAATTTCCTCACTTTTTAGATCGGGCAAGGAAAGGAACGAATAGATGTGAAAGGATACCAACTCCAAGGTCATTCGGTGCTGGGTACGGCTGCTGAAGATCAATTGGAAGGATAAAATAGGTAATAAGGAAGTGAGCGCAAGAGTAGGAGAGAAGGGCCATACGGAACGCTTTACTGAATCAAGCAACGTTTTCAATTGAAAGATTTGATGATTTCCTGAAGAATTATAAATGTAAACTCTTCTCAAGCTTCCCACCTCGTGATTCTCTCCATATCGCACCGAATGACGTATCGAAAAGATAATTTATTTTCGTCAACAGGGCTGTTGATCAGCCCCGATGACTACAGCAGCCAGGTTGATGAAAAAAAGTCTCTTTTCGAAACGTCAGCCGATATGGGGAACATCACCCGGTGGAAAAGCCAAGAAGAGTTTGCAACGATTTCAAATATACATTTTTGTATTTCCGTAAACCGCACAGCCAATCAGAAGAGAGATCTTCAGCGCGGTCTGCGTTGGCGTCGGAGTAGGCCATCTTTCAACGTACGACGCAGTCTGCATCGCCGTAGCAGCGGCAAGGAGGGCGAACCGACGCCTTCTGCCTGCCATTCCATTGATCTCGTAATTCCTCCCCGAGGTAATTTTGGTAATCTTATGACTGCTGCAAATCACAGAATTCTGTTGGAAGCGTGGGGATATCGTTTCCAATGGGGAAAAAATAGTGATAAAATGCTAAATAATCATTCTATTTCGAACAAAAAGAGGGACGGGAAGAATGGTGATCCACCATCTCTCCCGACATTCTATTCGTCATCGCAAAAACAAAAACCAAGAGCTTGCTCTCATGCTATCATCTCCCATACTCTGTGTCCATCATCTACAGCAATTCAACAGGAAACATAAATAAGGCGGAAGGCCCAATGCGTCAATGTTTTCCATCGCCTTCTTGTTTCTTTCGGTGCTGCGCCTGAGATGAAAATGTGACTGACTAAAAACGCTGCGGGGAAAAAACGGATTCTTGAAGATGCAACTTTAGAGATGGGCGCTGCGGCCGCTGGCCATTTTCCGCACGCCACGGCGCGCCGCCTCTCTTCATCGGCGCGCAGCAGGCGCAGATAGTAAATTCTTTTAGCCACATGCGATACTCGTCAGATTTGAAGTGGTCAGACTTATCTCCCACTCCATATACCTGGCGCTTTCCATTCGCTCTAGCGTGTTACTCACTTTGCGCGGTTGCTTTCCGTTCTTTTATCAGACACTCCGCACTTGACAGGCACTTGGCAATGCCATTTGTAAAGTGTTGCTCTTTTTTTACGAACGGAAGGGATTCTTACTCTGAGGCGTGAATGCGGAAGGTTTTATATTCATGCTCTGAGGTACCAGCCTAAGGCCGTGTTCCAGTCCACTTTAAGGCGTACTTGCAGTACTTAGTTTTCGGCAAATTCAGGAAGTGACGTCATAATTTCAACCTTTGGATCAACTTCACGACCACGAAAGGGCTGGTACGGGCTAGTAAGACAAAGTGCTTACTCATAGATCTTTAACTAGCTCCTAAATTAAAGATCCATGGGTTGGGTTGTGCCAGGGTTGCGAACTTCGTGAGGGCTAATTTGATTACACATTAACTAATCTGTCATTATTAAGTTAAACAACTTTTAATATGTTCCTGTGTGACCTGATAAATATTTATTTATCAGTAAAATTTCTACGCGTTTTCACGAGATACGCTAAGGTGACTGCTGCCGCCGCTTATTTGCCTGACGTAGTTTTAGACCGCATGTACCTATGTACGCGCTAGTTGTCAGTTCCACCTCGCAAGTAAGGTGCAGGCCCGTACTGAATGTAGTACATACATGGTATATAGCAATCGGGTATACCTGAATTGGATCCCGGCCTAAGGCTAGTGCACTTAAACGTGGATTGGAAAACCGCCTTATTCCTTTATAATTATTTCCGCCGTAGCGGCGGCTCGCAGGGTAGTACGGCACTCAACCGATCACGATACAACGCCATTAAAATGATCTCATTTCTCACCCAATTACTCCTGCAGCAGCTGGTCACAACAAAAAATTGAGATTGACCACATACTGCTGCAAAGACAACAAACCCTCGAGTTTAAGTCACAGAATTTGTACATGAATATTTTGGTTTCTCAAAAAATCGAAATAAATTTGAGAGCCTAGAAGAAAACATCATGGGCGAGTTTAAGGAGTACATACTAGTCGCAATCCATGAAATAAATGTCATAAGAATTTTAAAGGCGCGAAAGAATTTTTGTCCGCGAAACCTTGAGTATGTGAAGAGACGTCAACGATGGATAGGAGGCATATAAGACGAGGATTTGCGGAAGACTAGAGCATAGAGCTCTCTGGGACATGAGCACGTACGTGGGTCAGAAAAGAAAAGAAAAGCAAAATACCTGGCATGGTACCAGAGGGAAGAGGCAGGTTGGTGATTAAAGCAAGGTTACTCAGAGGAGAAAAATAAGCGCAGGCGAGATAGCGAGCGATTGCTTTTTCCCTAGTTAAGGGCAAGTTACTCCAAGGCGGTTCTCGTAAAAGTAGACTATTGCAAATTCCAACTAAGAACAATGCACTGCATCAAATGCCCGCCCTTATTAGCATTGGTTGTTGTATCCTTTAGCTACTACTTGGATGATACTACGTGCTTCCAGCAGAGCCCGGATAGCTCAGTCGGTAGAGCATCAGACTTTTAATCTGAGGGTCCAGGGTTCAAGTCCCTGTTCGGGCGAATTTTTTTATGTTCTCAGAAAATGTGCGATAGATACAGATTCTCACCTATTTTGTTAAAATTTTCACTTGGCCTAAATGTGCCCGCTGTAGAGTTAACAAATGAATTTGAAATATCGCTTTTACTAAGTGCTCCCTTAGCATGTGTGAGAACTCAGAACGCTAGTGCTGGGCGTTAAAATAAGTTTTTACCTAGGAAAACTGATTACTTCTGACATGCTTTGAAATCCATTTCAGGATTCATTTTAAATTCTGAATAAACAATCAGTTAGTGATTATGAAATCCACACCTTTGTCTTTAAATAAAGGCAGCGTTCAGGCGGGCGTGCTCAATCATACAGCTGAGATTCGTGACGGAACTCAATTAGTTCCCTTACCTATGCGCTGTACTTTCCAGCTTGCGAGAATAAGACCGAGTTACTCTAATCTGTGTATATCATTGTTAGAGTTGTTTCCTTGAGTTATGACAGGATTTCACTAATGCACTTGTTTAACGACAGCGCGGGTATTTCAGTTAGTTACTTCAAGGCGTTTGAAACGGCAGATGAGGTAGCAAAAGGGGAGGTCACTGTAACCGCGTAAATCCAGAGCCAATGGTACCAACCACACCCTCTGTAATGAATTCTGAGGCTATTGGGTTGTTGGGTTACAACCCGACAACTTGATATTTGGCAATCAATAAAAGGCTTGAGGCAAACTATTAGGTTCATTGGTGGGCCTAACTCTAGCTGAGCAAAAAGCTTACATAATACGACAGAAGCAAATTAAGAGCGATGGTAATGTTGTTCACTGGCCACTATCGAGTGAAGAAGAACCTCCACAAAATGGGAATTGAAGATACACCGATGGCTTATGGCGCGAAAAGGATGAGGAAACTACTTCCCATCTATTAAGCGAATTCCCAGCAATCGCTAGGACTGAGAATCGTCCCCTGGATAATCCCCTATCCGGGAACCAGGGACATCAGGGATTTACCTATTCGGGATATTCTGGCTAGCATGTGTAAGTAATTACGAAGATAGTAAGCAAAAACGACCAACTGGTCAAGTCTATCAGGGCCCTGAGTAGGGGGTTCTGTCCCAACCTCGACATCAGTTCTACTCCGACGTATTTGCCCTTGTAAAAAGTTACCAATACGAATTTAAACTCAAAATACAGGGAAACGTAATTATATATGTCCTGCTTGGAGTGGCTTCCTGTAGGGCGATTACGTAAAATCCCTTGCTTGAACGCCCGAAAACCTCTCCCCTTGCGATTATGTATTTTGATACGATGTTATCAACATCGGCGTTATCGGGGCACTACCGAAAGTATGAGAAACTTATATTGCGAATTCATTCCACTCAACCCCTCCCTTATTCGAATTTTTCCATCCAATCCGAGGGAGAGAAAATGGTCGCGTGGCTGGGCTTCGGAAGCAGAAGACGTAAAGTGGAATTCAAGCAGTGGAAGAATGTACTTATACGATATTTTAAATAAATGTTAGTATTTAACATTCTGACTTAAAATATCTCCATGGCATAGCAAAGGGCAAAACTGCGATGCCTGATAATAGTATAGGAACGAAAAAAGCGGCGGGCAAATGGTTTTTTAAGGTCTTTCTTAGCTAAATAAGTCAATTTACCTATGATTAGGGAGAACCAGCCATATTATCACTATTTCCGACCTAACTTACAACGCGATATTAAATGTAAAACGCTGCAGCGAGATAATAATGGAAAATGATGTCTTAATGCTTTCTTGAGATCTCGGGAACATAGATTTTGGCCGAAGTGCACACGTGAGCGTTGTGTTGTCAAGAGGCTGGAAGGAACGGAAGGGTATATCTTGTATGAAGTATGCATTATTTTTATAGGCTTCACCATCTCAAGTAACTGAAAAACTTTCATTGATAGAATATCAGCCCCTAAATTCGCGAATATTGCCACTGAAGACTATAATATTATCATGGGCATGGAATTTCCCAAATTTGTATACTTATACTCACCGACAAGCTTTGACGGATTTGAGCGAAATAAAAATATTGTTGCACAAATGGTACCATTCTAGCAAAGAGTCACTAACTTCTGAAGACAAATACTATAATTGCAAGGAAAATCCCGGAATATCTACAACACAGTAATTTTATCGTGGCTTGCGTACACAATAGTTAACTACTAACATTGAAGACACATTAAATTCTTAACAGTGAGCACAATTGACCGCTCATAACTTAGGTATTTACCACCTCACCTATTTCAGCTACTCAATTCAACTCAAACAAGTGATTCAAATTACATAATGTCGTAATACTATATAAATATAGGTCTGCTTGTGATTTAGCACTTCCAAAACTTTCACAAAGGCATTACCATTTCGGCTCTCCAGAAAACACTACACCCAAAGAAGTATTTCACCAAAAGTAAATAATAGAATCAGCTCAACACCACGAAAGCGAAAGGCATTCGCACTTCAGTCATCTGCCCCAGAATTTGAACAGAACAACATAAATGCATCTTATTTTTGGTGACCCTCGGAAACTTTCTTATAACGCACAAGAAAGATTATAATAGCGGTGAAAAAAAAAAACTAAAAAAAATCGGAGAAAATAAGGATTTGTCAATAACGGTGGAATCTCAATCCATCCACCAATACGTATTAGGAAAGGAGATGACAAGACGGGACGGCATGCATGAGAGCTACGTAGTAGACTCTTAAAATATAAAATAAAACAGGAGCTGGAAGAACCTTTCGCGATAATGCCAATTTTCGCGGCAATGGGGCCAAAATATTATCCTTATTCCGATTTGGAAACTTATGAGCCTAAAGAGTACAAAGGAGCTGGTGACTTCGTGAGAGTTCCAGGATAACGTTAACGAGAAAAATGTATTCCTCCCGAGAAGTTACAAACACCTCGCCACGCCTCTGACCTAGGACCTCGGAAGTTCATTTATGCTTCGTCGGACCTGCTAATCCTAAAACTGTGTCTCGAAAGAACTGGACATGACGATCTCGTTAACGGAGGTGATTTTAGCGTACGGTGGAGGAGATAAGAGCGTCGAGGGGAATCATGTACCACATTGGCCAGTGAGTCGATACTTTCAATAAACTTGGCTCAACATATGATAATCACTCTGTTGTAACGTAACATTACGCTAACGTCTTTAAAAGCAAGACGATTCGCGTTGACGAAGAATATTAGTAATTTAAAGATCGGGAAAATAGCATTACTTGCGGAAAACCCGATTTGCATATTTGAAAGAATGAGTTGTTTCTTTGTAATATTCATTTAATTCCCAGTATAATTCTTCTAAATACATTCCTCATTTATTGCATTGGTGACGGTAATGCGTTACTAATGCGATAAATGGAATATTCAAATAATGGAATTTTAAATGACTGTGTTCTCGATTTGTTCAGATTAAGTAACAACTGAATCCCAAAAATAAAACCCCCAAATCTCGAAAAATGTGTGAATTCGAGGCTAGAAAAATTATTAAGGTTCAATGTATCTCAATTTTCTAATTTTTAAAATATTTAAATTATTAACAGCATACTAGGTGGGCGGTAAGGTTATTCTTTTACCCCTTATCATCAAGAACACTTTAGCATGGAATTAGATTTCACTCCGTGTACATTTTTGTTTATGCTTATGCGATAAATTAAGATTACGGTTCTATCATGGCAACACCACTACTACACTTCCTTTGCTCAAAGCTGTGCTGAATCGAAGACGTTTTTGATGGTAGCAACTGAACTAAGTGTAAATAAACAGCTGATTTGAAGATATTCTGGGTCAGCTGACAAGGAATAAATCAACATTTTACCCAAATACGCATTAACTTTACACAAACCAACTCAAAATATACCATCAGATAAAAGCAAAAGTAAGGAAAACATTCTTACAAATATGTCTTTATTTTGTTAGGCTGTTCGAAGATACGAAACAACACAGAAAAATAAAAGAATAATCAATGGGCTCGCGATCTATTATACTTTAGTGTGTTTTAGCCACAGGATAATCTTGTCCCATTCACAATACTCTGAGCTATAATTGAATCGCTATGAGAAAGATTGAAATTAGAAAATATCTTGTCAGCCTCGGTTGCGGCGGGGTAACGTCCTCGCTTGCCAACCCAAAGGTCCCGGGTTCGAGACTCGAAGGATTTTTCTCCTCCCAGGACATGGTTATGTGTGTTGTGCTTTGTTATTGCTACAACGCCTGATGTAAAATGGTCATCGAGGCTATATTCAGGTTGATGAAATAAATTAAAAAAATAAAATAAAATATATATTCAATCAGTTACAATATGAGTAATTTCACCCGTAACATGGAGTGACATCCATTACACTTAAACACGATTACACGATCGGTAAATAAAATAAATCCGCCATGGATTATATCGCTAAAAGTCAGACACTCAGTAATGCCACGTCGACTTTTATATAAACATGCAAACATAATAATAAGCTCTAAAATAGCCACGTAGAATAACTCACGGTCTTCTTTCAACAAACAGACTCCTGCAAAGTTGAAAATCGTCTTTAAAAACGTATAAAAAACGTGTAAAACTACAGTCAGCTGATCCGAAGTACCCAAACCATCTGAAATACCGACTAGGAATAATGACATTTATCCGAGGAAACGATTCCATTATAGGAGGTAGGCCAAAAATTAATATCGCTCCAACATTTCCGCCAAAAAGTTGGAAACTGATAGGACTCACTCTCCATAGTCTCTCGAACACTTCTACTTTTCCATGACCTTCGGCCTCCGGCCGAACTTTTGTTTGATTAGAACTTTCTCATTCCGTTAAAAAAATAAACAGAGTAAATTTATTGCGTGTAAAATTTTAAGCGCGCAAGGACTTTTCTTTTCCCTAAGTAAGTATCCACTTGATGACATCACCGTCTCATTCACATGAGCCGAGGGGAAATGCGTGAAATTTAGAATCCCAGCCAGGAGATACGGGAGGATGGGAGCACTCGGGGGGCGACGGGGGGGGGGAGGAGGGGGGTAATTCCCAGCACCACTGAGCAAATCCACCGTCACCGCTCCGAAAAGATCTCATACAAATTAATACACTCGCACGTGGGCTCACGTACTTACGATGGGTTTTGCTGCCAAGGGAAAGAGCGGAGGACGAGGAGTGAAGGACGAGGGACGAAAGGCAAATGGGAGGGGCTGGGATGGACCTTGATAATGACATTATGGATATCGAAACCATGGTCAGAAAGAATAAAAAAGTGTGGAATGTACAAAGTGAGAAATTATGCCAGAGGGATGGGTAGTTCGTGGGGCTGCGCTCACGACATAATACCTGGGCCTGGTTTTATAATGCATACGGGAGTGGAGAATTTACGAAAATGCGGATGCTAATTCACCAAAATGATTAAGGTGGTCAACTGAAGCAATTTTTCGAGTAATAATACTTTCTCTGCTGATTAGACTAACGCTTGTCCATGAACATAGTATGAATGTCTAATGTCTAAGCCTTATGAATATTTTGCTATAACAGACAGTAACTTTGCCGCGGCTTCATCATTGTCACAAGATCTGTGAGATTCATTGTTGTCACCAATGTGTTTTCCTCCCCTTCAAAAGAAGTTCTAAGTTTCTTAGCCATTCTACGTTTGGAGCGGTCACTGCATTCTCCAAATAATTTTATAGATCTTAATGGAAAAGAATCCAAGATCAACACTATTAACTACATGTTCATGTCTAACAGCGGGCAACTCTCGCTCAAGTTTGACTGCTTCGCTGAACAAATAATACAATATTAAAACATTTAGCCAATGAATTTGATGGGGTGCAAATGGGGTGCTTTCATCAGGAAGTGGAATGGCTATGGTGCTGTTCAACCAATTTTCGTCTTTTTTAAAGAACACGACTACCTTATGTGACAATCTTCCCATTTTCTCCTCACGTTGCCACAATGCCTGCGAACAAACTTTCTTCTTTCTTTTGATATGCTTTGGCTATCCTCTCTAGTTAAACCAAAATTTTCTTCTACTTTGGTGCACGCTTGTTGATATCTTAAAGACCAACTATTCTCGGGGATTAACATTAACATTCGGAAAAGTTCTACTACCTTGATGGCAAACAGAGTACCTCGCTGCAAATAAGGCATGATCGAGCAAGATCTCACCAGGATTCACAGCTCAAAAGATTTAAAGGAACTTAGGCACTACAGAATGAAATCTTAATCAAATTTGGTTCTAGTAACGTAATTAACTTGCTTAGGCTACGTACGCCCGGGCATTTCAATTGTTTCTTTTACGACCGTGGCCCCCAGTTGGGAGCGCGGCCGCGTCGACCTAGCCGACTGGCGTAATCCTAAAGTGAACAATGTAAAACTCATGGGGTCCACATGCATCCGCAGAGGATTTTTGATGGTCTCATAAAGAACCCTCTGAATCACGTAAATAAAGAAACAGCTTTGTCTTGCAGGACTTTTTGTAGCTCTAAATGAATGCACGAAAATGATATAAATTGTATTTATCGTAATTTACGTGGCATACCGGCATGCTGGAAGACATTCCTCAGAGATCACATCATACTTAGCCTAATATCCTTGAATTAATAGTTTGTAAAATATTTTAGAGTGTTGAGAGTTGCTTCCGCAAAAATCTTATTATAAGTGTACACAGCAGCGATCCAAACACCTAAAATGTTATAACTCTATATTACAGCTGTGATTGCTAGTTAAAGGAGGGATATATTAAATAAATCCTTCCCCACCGACGTGCACTCTACATTTGTCTTTGAGATAGTGAGAAATGTAGGGGAAAAACTATTTTGGGGTTTTTGGCCGGCCCACTACGTTATGGCTCGAAACGTATAAAGTTCTAGGTTGGGAAAAACGCAACCAAAACAGACCTATCCAGTACATAGGAAAGATATTGTGAATAAACATTTACCCGCGGGAAAAAATTATTGCCAAACATTTAAACGAGTTTGAGCCATGTGATGCCATCAATTGTGATGTTTTATGTAATACTCAAATGTTTTAATGTCACATACCTTCCCCAATTGCCTCGGTTGTTGGCATCGATCGAGGACAAACGTCCGTACTCAATTAATATAGAGCCCTAGACACGTTAACGCATTGTCCTTACGGGGATGTCGTCCGGTAGACTAGGCCTTCGGTACTCGAGTCGGTTAGCGTCACATCGCTGAGAATCGCCCACGGTGAGTCGTTATATCGAAATGGAAAAAGGAAAGCGAGGATTCGCGGACATTAAAACTGGATATTTTCCAAACTAGTAAAAAAGTCTCCCTGCAAAAAAACCTCCGCATGGAATCAAGGTTTATGCAATGCTTTAACACCCCTAATAAGTAATTAGTCTATCACCATTAGCTCACTTCTATCTGATTCATAGTTTAAGACGTAATTAGATGGTGTCTGCGCAAAGTAAAGTTCTGTATTTTCTAAAGCGCAAAGCAGAGTCACCCACATGCTGTCACAATAATTAATAATTGAAAAGACGCCATGTAGATGACTCAGGCGGAAAGAAGTGAACAGAGTCATCTAGTCACCACAACCATATTACAAAGTACCTACTTGATAATTGTTGCGGCAGCAAGTAGATAACTCTAAAAAGAGAAACTACTTAATATTACAAAAATTGCTCCACCCAATATGGATAACGCATGAAATTTGTACGGCAACGGCATATAAATTTCAATGCTTTAAGTGAATTATTATCGGTTTACGTCTGTGTAGAGTGGGCATCATGGTGCCGCGACAATTGTTTGGCAATACCGCTGTTTTCAGCGAATTAACTTCATAAGTCAGCCATAAAATATGTACCATACAATATGTGTATGTAAATATAACAAGCCATAAAATATATGTATGTAAAATATGTAAAGCGGCTTCAATCTTTAACTCTACATCTGAACTGTGTCACCCATCTCCCCTACTCTGAAATCTATTTGCTAATAAAAAGGAGAAATCGACAAAGAATAGTGTAACGGAAAAAGATAACCAACCTAACGATAGCAAAAATTTTAACTGTAATAATAGCATAGTAAATATAACTGTAATCATAGAAAACTACGCATTTTGTCCAAATTGTCATCGTTAGAGGTTAATTTATGAGGTTTCATTGAAAACGGGAATAGCTTTGTACTAACGTATGCGAACGAAAAAAAGTATCACTGCATGATAACTATAGAGGTTATTTAATGGAAGAAAGAGTACTGTAAAAATGAATCATTTCAAATGAAATAATATATTCGATAAATGTACTATTTCAACTCAATTAATTCACTTATACAATTCCAAAGACTGAAATGTACAACACAGATTGGAAGGCTGACGAACTCACTCCAGCAAAAACGTAAACCTTTTTAGGACAATAGAACTCGGAACTTTGAATATTAAATTTACAAAAATATGTAAGAAATATTTAAATATTTTGAACATGAATAAATAAACGGCTATGTTCATGTCATGCTTTACAAAATTTATTTCCATGTACAGCTCACAACCAAAGCGGAGGCATTAAGACAGCGGAGACATAATATACTTTAAGAGGATGCGAAACTAAAGAAAATAAATAATTAAAACATGAAACTTTTCAATTATGGAAATTATTATTCTGCTTCATAACGTTTTTAAAAATTCTGGAATTACCACTGGTACTATAGAGGCACTGCACCGAGATACTGAAGAGCGATATTTTGTAGATAAGTCTAAGGAATTCTGTAGAGATATACTTTTAAAAAGTGTACAGACTTTTTTAGCAGAGTACACATCCTTGAGGTGAATTGCAGGGGACCACGTGGATTTAGATGCATGAAGGATGGCATGGAAGTCAATTTAACGTATTCTTGACTGAGTTACCAAATAGTAACGGCTTGGAGGTTGATGTAAAATTTTCAAAGAGTAACATAACATTAATAAAAAACATAAATATCAAACAATTTAAGTTTTGTACAGTAATTTACAACATGCTGAAGAGTTATAATGATCAATTTTAAATGGTTGAATAGCCTGTAAGAATCCATTTTTATGAATAAAAAATGAAAGCCGATTAAATAACAAAATTTAACACGACAGTTATTTATGCTACCGAACCACCATATGGTAACTAAGTATTTCCTAAAATAATAATTGAAAAAGAATTACATTTCTTTCCCATTACGTAATGCAATACAGTCAAGTTTCATTAGAAACAAAACTTTCTTAGATTTTTTATAGAACTAATAATCACAAAAGTGGCAATCGCTAAAATGCGATTAAATACTCCGGGACTGAAATTTATAATCACTGGATTCAATGAGACCTTTCGTGGTCAAATAATTCGAAGGCGCGAAGCAGTACAAACATTTCAAAGGAAACACTTTTTTCCTTAGCTGTTGAAAGTGAGTGAAAGTCTCAGATTTTCCTGCCCTCGGTCGGTTCCGAAAAAAAACTGCAAAAAGCTGCAATACCGCTAAAGCACTGGTTTGCTAGGAGAAGATCTCCCGAGGGTTCTCTCATTGTTCCGCAAAGGTAGGTTTTTCCTTTTTTTGCTGTCGCGGAAAGGCAGCATTCAATACTCAATTTACGACCTTTGCAAACTCGACCGATCTGATGATAGAGGAAAGCCAGTTTTTCACCAATCCGAATTGAGTTCGGATACCACATCTCTCTCTCTCTCCCTCCAGCCCTATAGTACAGCCAACATTATAAACGACCCTGATAACCGCCCAGTGCATTTTAAGGGAAGATATCCGAGCCAATGGCCATTTTCTGTCCGTGGTGCCACTATCAGATCCGAGGAAAATTATGCGCCTACGATAAGTCTACAAATTGATGTGCCTTTTGCGAACTCTAGCGGCCCCGTGGTGAACAGGGTGAGGGCCGAGCGAAAAATTACGGTGATGATGACAAGCGATTAGCAGCGGAGGAGTAGCGGCTTTCATGCGAGCTACAAGGGAGCGAAGAGCAGCCTCCTCATCTCTCACTTCTCGCCGGGAGAGATTGGAAATGACTATTTCGTGAGACGAACCAGCAAAGCTTCGAACGCGCTCCAGGTGAATGTCATCATAGGCTAAAGATAACGCTTGCTCACGGGTATTGATGGTGAAGGCTAGTACTAATACAAGGTCAAAATGAACCATTAAAATAAAATGACCATGGAGCCCGTTGATACTTCTGTAAGGGCGTTCGTTTATTTTAACTGACATTAGGGAGTTTCGTTTCCTGTTTTGAACTCAGGAGGTACGATGTTGCCAATTGCAGCAGGAAATGGTCGCCTGTGGCTTAGAGATGAGTATACGGAGCATACGCTTGGCAATAGCGTCCCCCTTAAGGCCCATACTACCAACTTCATGTGGAACTCTATAGAAATACTCTCGCTCACATAAACCTTTTCATCGGGGTGTTTGGTAGGAAAACAAGGTCAAAATTAACAATAAAAGTAAAATGCCCATGGTAATTGATACTTCTATGAGAGCGTTCCACCTCCAGTTGACTGCATGGACTCTTATGGAGATTCGTTTCCTGTGTAAATCTCCATCTAAAGGCTGGCGGTGTGATGTTGCCAATAGCAGAAGTAAAATTAACATAGTGCTATGCTGTATGAGAACTGCAAATCAAGGAACCTGCTAATACGCAGGTATAATTCCCTTGAAGTAGTTTGAGCGAGATTTTTCCCTAGTCATAGAGGAGACCATATTCTAATTTTATTATAAAATTTTAGCAGCTGTAAGAAGCATGAAGTAAATATGACGCCAAAACTTTGTTTTCAATTGCCTAAATTCTCAGTCATCACCAACAGTCAACAATCCGAAGATTGGTTTGTGGCAGTTCTCCATTCCACTCTCCTCTCCGCCAACTGCTTTATTCCTACATAATTACTTACTTTGAAGTCCTTCACGATTTGCTTAATCATTAAGCCTTAATGTATTCCTTCTTGGTCTTACTCTATCATTCTATCCATTCATTTCTCCTTCCAAAACCGTTTTCATTAGGCTGTTGTGTCGCAAAATGTTTCCTACGAGTTTCTCTCTCTTTTTGCAGAGTTTTCATTGCACATGTACTTCTTTTCTCTCCAGATCTTCGTAGGACTTCTTCGTTAGTGATTCTCTCCGTCCATTTGATCTTCATCACTCTTTGTTAACACCACATCTCCATTTCTTCCACTGTCTTTTGTTCTTCTGTTGTAATTAACCCACTGCCATACAAGAGCATGCTCCAAATATATGTTTTAATTAAGTGGTTCCTTACCTCCAGACTTGTGTTCCTCACACTGCCTACATATTGCCATTCAGTCATTAAATGGCACTTATGCTCTTCAGTGTAGTCAGCATTCTGTCCCAGTCCATATTGTAAAATGCTTTTTCCAGGACGATGAAGCAAATATATGTTGGGTGGTCCATTTGAATCCTCTTCTTTGTGATAAGTCTCAGCTAAAATAGCTTCCCTCGTTACCCTACTTTTCCTGAATCAGTATTGGTGTTCATTCAGGAAATCCTCCATCTTCTGTTCCATCCTCCTGTAGATGATTCTAGTCAGAATTTTCGATATATGTGCTGTAAGGCTAATCGTACTGAAGTCTTCGCATCTCTCGGCCCTTTTCTTACTAGGGATAGGAATAATTACATTCTATTTGAAGTCCGTTGGCATTTGTCCATTTGAATAAATGTCACATATAAATCTGTATAGCTTATTCAGAGTCCTCACTTCTGCATACATAAGGAACTCCTAGGGAATGTCACCAACTCCTGGTGCCTTTACCTCTCTCTCTCAAATCCTTTACTGCGGCATCATTTTATGATATTAATATGGAGTAGGTATCCTTTCTCATCTTCATCCACAGTTTATCCTTGTATCTTCTGATATCCTGGGATTCAGTGCCTTGTCGCAATATCGTTTCTCCAGGTACTCTTTACATCTCTTCGTTTTGTCCTCATTTTCAACAAGGATTCCATTTCCTTCACTTCGAATGACATTTTTGATTGGATGTTCTTTAAAGTAACTCCTTACCGTTCTGTAAGCAGCTTCAATGTTTTCCTTGAAAAGATTGCCTCCCAACTCTACATAAGTCTTTCATCCATTCTTCTCCTACCTTTCGTTCTTTATGGCTGATCGCATTTCTTATTGTTTTATACTGATACTTTTCTTCCTCTGTTTTCGAGTTTTTGTACTTTCTTCTTTCATCTATTAGGTACAAAACTTCCTTGGCTTTGGATTCTCTGCTTTTCTCTTCCCTACCTTTTTTTCGGCTGCATTAATAATTCCTTTATTGATCTCTTTCCATCTCTCTTCGATTGATCCTGAATCGTTTCCATTCTCTTCAGCTTGGTCTAGGGTACTTTGATGGGCTAATCGGTGTTATGTTTCCTTCAGTTTTTGAACCTGCCAGTGATTCTTCGTTAGTCTCTTCAGTTTTCTAAACTTAAGCTGTCATTTTATGGTGGCCAAATTATGGTCACTGTCGATATCCGCACCAGGGTAGCTCTTGCAGTCCTTTACTTGATTTATAAATAGCTGTTTCTCTAATCTATAGCCTATTTTAAATCACTTTCTGTCTCCTGGCATTTTCCACGTGTACCTTCTTCGCGCGTGGATTCCAAATAGAGTGCTTGTGACGACAAGGCCATTTTGTACGCAGAACTCAATCAATTTCTCTCCCCTATCGTTACGTTTTAGGAACCCATACTTCCCATCCAGCTCAACTTCTTGGCCTTCCCCTACAACACCATTCCTGTTTCCAGAATAATTAAGTTTTCATCCCTTTTACATTCCTTATCAATTCTTTTATTCCGTCATAAATACCTTCTACGTCGTAATCTGACGTGGGGATATATTTTACCAACACCTGCGACACCTGCGTTTCCATTCGTAGATCCAGCATTGATAATCCTGGTTATTTCATTTTATGCACAATACATGTTTTAAACTTGGTCTAGCCATGAATGGACTCAGACATATTTTTACACACACACACATATACAAATTTATTGTATGGAAGCTTTTACAAGTCTATGGCACAGGTTCTAGGACACGAGAAGACAAAAGATAAGACAGAATTTGGAAAATATAAATGGCAGAAATTTAATATGCAAACGCGCCAGGTTACTGCAAAATATTCCCAACGTAACATTTAATGCTGCATCCAACATTTTACAATACGAAACTTACGATACTGGGTCGTTCACAAACAAACCTTAAATGAGCTCTTATTGAAGCAAGTGAAATATAAACAATCAAAACTGAGCATTAATTTCAACGAGGTTTCACCGGCCAGGGATTAACTTCATCCGATGGGAAACCTCCAATTAAAACGGTTTTCAGGGGGAACGGAAACTGCGTCCTGAGTATCACACGGCTAACAGGAATTTGACGGAAACAATACTTTCATTAGGAGTCAAAAATGCGCTGCTTCATATGCAGTTGGATCGGATATTCGCTCCACTTCCGCATTTCACCAAAGACCCACGGGTCCTACCATTACAGTATCTTCCTTTAATTAGGTACCACAACCAAAATAATGAGGTATCCCCATCCATTTTTTTTCAGGACACAAGTTTCAGAGCGATGATACCTTCATATTGGTAGCGAATTAACGGCGTGAGGAAAATCTAGACAGCATGTATGAATACTACGGAAGTCAAGAACTGGACGTAAAATTCCGGGTCATATAATGCAGAATAAATACAGCAATTGAATTCAATATCTCAAAAGAGCATAATTTGTAGCTCGCTTTGATGGATAAATAGAGACTTCATGCATTTACTTCGCGCTATAATGCCCCTTTCATAAAATAGCAATACGAGAAATATTAAAAACACACAGTCTAGTCCTTAACCCCTTTCAAATCTCCGACTACTTTCTCGTGTTTGAAAAAATAAACAATATTTTGTAAGAAAGTAAGTCAATTGAGCTTCTTCATGGCATCGAAAGTCATGACACGTTGTATTAAAATAAATTAATTGCCCTGCGCCAACATATTATTGAGTTTCTACACACAATTTTACTCTAAATATTTACTCCCCAAAATGAACGGAAATAATTGCAACAGGCAGCTAAGCAGACCCTACCTGATCAAATAATTAAAAGCTCGCAACGACTTGATGAATTTCACATTTTAAAAGTGTATTACCAACGCTTGTGATTTATAAAAGTAGCCAAACACCACCTGAATTATCTGAAACAATAAACCAGGCTAAAATCACGTAAATACAGAAAAATGTTAATTATCTACAGAGTTAACGCAAGCGTTAAAATATCTGGCAAATACAAAAGTAGATTCCAATCGGTACTGGCTTCATGACTTGAGAAGACAAATTCAGTAATGCCTCCGAGAAGACACGGCAGAGAAAAGATCGGATTGATGTGTGATTTTTTTGCAAATGGTTTGCTATTCAAAAATGTTCTACTAAAGCAGAATTTAATTTGCGATATAAATTACCATGCTCAAACTAACGGGGTAATTAAGTGGATTTATTGCATCGGGGATCAAGTTTAAATTAGCTATAATATCCTAGAAAGCTCCATCACACACATGGTGAGTTTTTCAATGCTAACATAACATTCACGAAGTTTATCGTAACACATAAAGTAGGTTGAACCGTTGGATAAAAAGGAAATCTAGCTTCCAAAGGTAACATGAATTCTGAAACATAGTTGCACAGTGCCCGGTAACTCGGCACACTGCTCAAGTATATGTGCACTGAAATAAATACAACACAATAAAAGAAACTGAATATACACTAAAAGAAACTATAAGAGTTCAGTTTAGCAACATTTCTCAGAAAGAAAATATCTTTTTTGTAAAAAGATTTGAAAAACATATTTTAAATTAATTCCTACAAAATGGCTAAACACTGGTGATTAATTGAAAGGGTAATTGAAATTATTCAAATGACTTTGCGGCGACCACTCAGCCATTCAACCCAGTCTGCTGCTCTTGATAAATATTTTGAAAAAAAAATTTAAAAAACCAGTAATTATGCTAGGCATGCGGCTCAACGCATCTTTAAAAAGTAGGTTTTATGTAACAGTTTAAAGGTCAAAGAGCACAATTAAAAAATTAGCAAGTGAACAAATAATTTATTGAAAAGTGTTTTGGAAAATATTTCCCCAAAAAATGGACATTTGATCAAGAGCTGAAAATTCTCGGCTGAGTTAGCGACTTCAAATAGTATTTTTTTACAACGATCCAGATAGCAAGATAATTATATTGCATGTACCGGTAACCTTAACGATCTGATTCACGCAAATCACAAGCAATTGGTTGAAGCGAGGATGGCGTAAAGTGGGAAAAATATAAAATTATGGCTTTCTAAGCTTACACGCCTGAAAACCATTACGTATGAGAAGAAAGCTACTCATTAATAGTAGTTGATTAGAAGTTCTATTGTAATCTAACGACCCCATCTTAAAACACAATATGGTTGTAGTTACGGAGAAAAATAGACTATATTCACTTGAATTCATTGTTTATCTCGAAATCAACCACTTAGCTCTTAGGAATCTTATTCTCTCTCCTGTTGCCAGACCTGAACAGATCCGCTGGGCTTATGCTTCCATCGCGGGAAAAAGTTTAAGGATGATTATGTGTGTGGTACACTGGAAGGTAAGGGCAACATAATGGAGATGAAACTTGAATTTAGCTTTGAATTTCCCGAGATACACTATTCCTATGACACTAAACACAAAGCAACCACTGTTCGCACTGTAAATTTCCTTGGTTGCTGCCCTAAGTTTTCATCCCTCAGCTAAAGCGTCCATGTTGACTCACGTCAAAATATCTATCGTAGGGAATTGGATGTCAATATACATCATATTAGCAAATGAAGTTTGGGCAGCTATAGGGTCTCCTAAAAAAAAGGAGTGGCGAGATATAACAAAAGGGCTGGATTAGCCTGCAAGATTTACAATGCTTTAAAATATTTTTATATCCCTGATCTAATTTTCATTAAATTGTTCAAGGGTATAATATATTTTCCAACACCTGATTCAAACATGATCCATGATTCACACGTTGCCATATAAATATTTTACATTGATGAAGTATAACAATAACCACTGTGAGCTTAATTTTGGGTAAGTATTAAAAACGCATAAAATCAGTAATTATGTATTCGAAAGGAATAATTGTTGTATTATTGTATCAGTGTTCTATTTCAGCTAAATAAAAAAAATATACTACATGGGGGTGAAACGTAGGGCACGGATTTATAAAGGAGGTAATCTATTTGTAATTAGTATTTCGAAATGACTTTTCTGATCACTCAATTTTCATCCAACAGGCTATAATTTTCTCGCAAATTGATGCTAACTTACAATCCAGCTTTTTTGTTGAAAGTCTTGCATGTTCAAAAAACTAACCATTAAAGATTATTTGATTTTTTCGTTTACGATAACTGTAAGCTGATAAGATGACTTCTGCAAATTTTACTTCATTATTATCAATATCTGTGAGCTAAAGAATTTTCACCACAGATTATATCAAAAATGAGAATATGAAATCCATCGTATTGATTCCTGGACGAAAAATGTTAGGAAATTCAAAAATTAAACACAGGCGGCATCACTAAATTATTCTCTGTAGGTATGACATTCCACGCTTGGTCCAAAATCAAATTTAAACTGAACGCTACACATAGTAAAGGCGCATGAAAAAATAAAGACTAATACAGAGGAAACAGTGTGCGACAGAGAGACGATATATTACCAGGAATAAAATTTCTTAAATATTAGTTATAAACGTATTAAAATTTGAGTCAATGCAACGGAATGAAATTAACATAGGATTAATGAAATTAAATTGTCGGGGAAGAGGGATCCACTGATTTATTAGCCTCCTAAATAATAACACGAGCCCTGCATTTTTTAAAAAGCTTTCCCGGAACCAAGGGTGGTAAAATTATCCCTGATGACGGATTTATCGAGAAGGATGGGAATTAGTCCCGTATGCAGACACGACGGGCGTGAAAATTGTGATGAGCTGAGGGTCAACGGCGGTCAGTACTGGAATTGAGCTCCAATGCGATCCTGAGGCGTTTGGAGAGACTTTTAATAACATGCTAGGAGAGAGCCTAGTGCGTGGAATGCCCTCCTAAGAAGATGGCCGCAAGGGATGAAGCGTGGGAAACAGAAATATGTAGACGGCGGGAGATGAGAGCTCAGCTGCCAAGGCGGGAACCCTGTGCAGCTTTCACGAGTCTATTCCTAGGCTTTACCTACAAACAGTTTCCGGACGGTAACTTTCGTTTCGGTCCCGCACTTGATACATACTTCGAGAGAAATTTTCACACAGCCCAACTCATCCATCTATTGCGGTTTTACATTGGATTATTATAATGACTCCACGCTCAGTAATAAAATAAAATTCACGAGTAGCCTTTTTAAAAAAGCATTGGGAGTTCAGCAACCCAATTCTGGGCTAAAATAAAGAATAGCAGCAAATAGCAAGTGTCTGGCATTATATTAACATAAGATGCTTTTTTATAAGTTTCATTCTATAAAGATACTTTTTTCATTTACGTGTAATAATACTCAACAAAAGTTTCCTCGATTGCTTGGATATTAAGCATCTTTGACAATTCTGTTGCACATACGAGCGAAATTCCACACAGAACATGTATACAATGCAATATTAGGCGAATAATTTTTCCTCTGTGGTATTTCGCTTTAAAGTGCACTTGCGGGTAACTCCGTAAAAGGTGATGCCGTGGCTAGTCCCGGTATATTAAAAATTCTGTTAAGTTTTAAATACATAAATGTGTACAATCTTTTAATGTTTGACACCTCCTAGCATGTCTCGAAAACGATAAAGTATTACTAACACATGAACTGCAATTTTTGCCCCTGAAATGTAATGGTGCTTTTCGTAATTTAAATAATATACATTTACTCTAAGCAGAATTGGGAGAAGTTACTCGTAAACTATATGACAAAAAACGTATCGTAACATATATTTTATTTCACTAATAATCAACCCATCTTCATTGAGATTATAAAAGTATACCTTTAAATTGGGTGACCAGAATCACTTTATTAATTTTAACTATTAATGCGTCTATTACTTGTGGTGTGATTATTTCAATAACGTGTAAACTATCACGCAGCCTTGTTTCCCATATTCAGTCAAAAGAAATAACGTACAATAAATGGCCATTTCATCTTTAACGGATAATTTAAAACAAGTTTTTGTAAATAATGAGTCTGCAAGATTTGCATACTTGAAAATTTCAAAGAAAATTATACATGTTACAGATATGTTGTACATAAAATTTCCAGGGTGAAGCGAGCTAGTCTCAATGATCCAATATCGATTTTCATAATGAGTAGGCTAACGTCAGCCGAAAGTCTCAACTTCTCTGAATGTGTGGATGGTCAAGAAAAAAGTTGACAAGACGTCAACCTACCCAACTCATGTACGAGGTCGTATTCTGAGCCACTTTCGTTCGAATCGATTCATGAATGAATCACGCGGCATCAGTATGTTTTTGTCGTACCGTATATCTAAACCCACAGATATTCAGCAACTATCGAGCTATTAGTCCACGGCCGATCTTGATCTGACATATAATTATGAAGACCTATGAACTTAAAACCCATGATATTGAATGCTTAGTTTCTGAGAGTTTTATTAAATTTAATTTTTTCTTTTAGTTTAAAATACGGTGAATATTATGTTATAAGCTTTTGATTAATTTGGACTTTTTTCATTTTAATCTAATGCTACCATAATAATCACCGATAAATGAATATGACAAATCGTTTAATATTAATCTATTTGATATTAATTGATCTACTTTATAGAAGTAACAATTTTTTAAGCAATTAACACATTTAAATGAAATTCACCGATCTCCAAATACGATTTCTACGTACGTGATCCTCAATTACTGCACACCATGAACGACGATTATTACTCCAACTTTAAGCGCAAGAGAAATGAACGTCATTTACTCTCTGCTGTAAAAGCTGAAATTTAAATATTTCCTTATAATTTTCATTTAAATATTTAAAAGTTTAAACGTAAAAATTTAAGTATTTATTCAAATTACCAGGGACTCGTGAAGACCCATGCACCCATGCATGCATGCATGCATGCATGCACTCGTGAAGACCCATTGTGGGCATTGGTGAGGACAATGGTGACTTTAACGAGCGAGGTATGAAGGACAACCGATTTTGGAGTGCGCGCCTTGGATGGCACCTTAATGAGAATCGCACATAAAATCAAAGGAACATGAATGCTGCAAAGCTGAAAGTTATGTGTACATCATCGCTGAGCAAAACAAATATGCATTAAAGTTGCAATATCGCCAATGACGGAGAACCTATGACAATTGTTTGCACCCGTAATAAACGACTAAACATTAGGAATGACTGTCGAAAGAGTACAGCTTGGCTTGAAACCAATTGAAACTATTTTTATAGTCATCATAATTGACGAAAATAGTCTTTAAACAATAAATAGGACGATATAACCACCGGCAGACAACGGAAAAATGGATATAATATATAAAAATCACATGAACTGAGTGCAGCTCTCCCTAAGCGTTTTCATAGCTAAATAATTGCTACTCCAAAAAAAGCACAAGAATATTATAATATGCAACGTACATAAACAGTTTAAGCAGATAGAGGTTTATGGTTTAAAATTCTAGAGCATTTTTTTACTCCTTTCATTTAAACCTACCTTAAAACTGCAGATCACCCAAATAATAATATGTATTTAAATCCAGCCAAATTGAAACCAAAGCAGATGAAGCATTATACCTCTCCATTGCTTATTACATAAGAGACCGTAGTGCTCATCTTTCCCATATTCAAAAAAGATGAGAATACGAAATCATAGTCTAGACCTTTTTAAATACGAGGGATATTATTTTACTCACCTGAAGTATTTGTAAAATAGTTTGTGTTTATTATGCCTGAGTTTACTTTATTATACCTGGTTAAATATGAACTGCTGTAGAAGTGGCATTTCTGCAAAAAATAAGCGAGACAAACATCGACCATTCACACTTCTAAACTTGCCGTAAACCACACCGCCGACATCTTGCAATACATTTTTCAAACCCGGCGATCATAATGCTCATTAGCATATTTCAGCGCGTCGAGAATCTTATCGTGTCACTTCCTGCTCCGCCAAAGCTTTCCACTCCTCCTCTAGCGGACTCATCTCGAGGGATCTCCGGAGCCCACAGCATCTCCACCGGGGCCGTGCATGCACCCCTCCCTCCCACTCCCCCCCCCCCCCCTCGCAATAAAACTCTCCGGTGGCACCACCGAGCCATCGTCCGGAGCCTTCGGAAAGAGGTCGATCTCTCTGAAGTACCGATCATTCCACACGCCGCCTTCTCCTTTCTTCCTTCATCCCTCCGAGAGAATCGCGAACCCTTCCCTTCTCCCTCCCATGGCTCGCAGATCTCGCCAAAAACAAAAACAAATGGAGTTACGGAGGAGGAGGTGGCAGAGAGCGGGATAGGAGGGCGGTAGTCGGTAGAGTTTACAGCAAACGGTGAGTAGAGGGTAGCTTGCCGGCTTTGAGATATCACAATAACGATAAATATGCCACAAGGAGGCAATTTTCCTGCGAGTTACATTAATTGCGAACTACATACAATATTTAAAAGTAAGGAAAAAGAACACGCATAGAGCTTGCGTTGCATGGCTCCGGCAGGAAGACATGGCAGGCTTGGGTGATGACAACAGCAGAACAAAGATCGGTAGCTGTGGAAATGAGGCGTTTTCCAAGATTGATAAAGGTAAAATAGACAGATATAATCACCGATTTGGGAGTCCGAAGGAGAGTTATGGGGAAAATAAATTTAATGATAACTTGGCGAAGGAGAAGAAGAAGAAAAAGGTATTTATTGTTCAAGGATATATGCCCTCTTCGAATAAAAACAATTTACAGTACGAAATAGAATCATTAAATTAAAACACACTTATTCGTTGTGAGCGATAGACCAATGCAACAAAAGTGTTACATTAAACAAGAGAAGATGCAAACATATTGGGCATTTTCTGTGGCATAAGAACCTCTTCTGAAAAATTAGTAGAAATGAATAGGCAAAATAATCGAGAAAGACCGAGCATGAAGACAATTATACGGGACGTTATTATGAAGACAGAACTAAAGATTGTTCGAATAAGAGTCAGCTGGTAGGAACTGCAGTGGAGAGCAGCGTAATACCAATCTCCAGATTGAAGACTGCTACTAATGACAATAAAAGATTTAAATGAACAATTGCAATTATTTGTGGATGGATTTTAAAATTATATTATCAGGGCTTAGAAAAAATTTCACTTAAATAATTCCAGAAAATCCTCTTTAAAAATTTTACATAGCTTTGAAAGAGCTCAAATAGTTTTGACATCTGATCATTCAAATATGCTATAGTATACATTTAAATTTTATTTATAACAAATATTTATAAATTAATTTTTTAACATTTGTTCCCTGCAACTCATCTTGCGTTGATAGTCATTTCATCTGCGGAAATTCGATTTATCCACGTCCGTTCTTAGCTGTCTCCCTGTTTCTTGGTCCAAGGATCTCCCTGCTATCCAGTGGAGTCCAAGTCAAATATTTTGCCAATTAAGCGTTATTAAATATGAAATTATTTACGAAATGGAACTTATATATTCACCAAATAATTTCAACTTATGTTATGCACACGAAACGACTGAGACGATAATATTGTATTTACGATGGCAACCCTGTTTAAGGAACAGGCGAAAGCCCGAGTTTTTAATACCTTCCCCTCCGCCCGCACAGTGCAGAAGAAGGTGGAAGGCAACCTTCGAAAAACGAGGCCAACCGGTCACGTGACAGTACTGCGCGAGTCGGCCGCCAGAGGGAGCGGGCGGAAAGAACACGAAAGAAGGGAGAGGGATACCACCACCCTCCTCCTTTACTCTCAACTCAACTACTTCTTTTGCTTTGCTTCGCCCTCAAGTTCTCCTCCCATCCCTCGCCCGTCCTCAAGCCGTTTCGCCTCCTGAGCCTACCCCCGCTTTGCTTCAACCGTACCCACACCATCGTCCCAATGGTTCGGCCATTGTTCCTCCACCTCTTCCTCTTTCCACCTTGTACCTGCGGCCCGCGCAGACGACTGTCCTTCCCCTCAACTCCCCACACCACATTCCACTCTTTCCTCCCTTCTCTTTCTTTCCAGTCCTCCGGGCCCACCACCGCCGCGCCACCGTGAGCCTCAACCTCAACGCCTCAGTCGTGGACGGATAGAGTCGGAGGATACATGCCCGACTCGAGTGCTCTTCGTTGTCTTTCCCGTCGAAACATTTATTTCCAAAAAAACCGACGACGGCCTTTTTCGGATGCGGTAATGAAGTCCAGTTCGCCGCACAATGGCGTGGGCGGTCTCCTAGCTACGCGTCGGTAATTTCCGACAGGAGGAGACTTAAACGACCGAATCTGACAGTAGGCCGAGGGGAAGAAAATAAACGAATACTTTTATTGCCTACCCTCTGTCGTTTTTTTCCCCACCTTCAGCTTGGATTGTTACGGACGCTGCAGTGCTTTCATATACTGTCTACTTTGTGGAATGTCCTTGAGTTAAGCTACAACAAAAAGGAAGTGTTTGCGTAGATTTACAAGGATTACTTCATAGTGTAGTTGGTATTCGAAGACGGCATACTATTGGTGTTTTCCTTGCGTCGTGCAGTGCTCTATCACCGTTGAGGATTAATAAACAGTGCTTAAATCTTTCTCCATTTGGATTTATTTCTTCGTATTAGACAACAAATAACTTCCGTGTCCATAACCAGAGTGATTTATTTTTATTGATTTTTTTATCGTGTGTCATCCCCGGTTGCGGAAGTACGCCGTGTGAACTGTGTTGACTTAAGCGTGAGTGCGCACAAAAAAGTGTACCTAAAGTGTTTTCTGAAATAATATCGTCTTCAACTCAACCGTGCCTCTTCGGTTTCGTCCTTATTGGGTATTTAAGACGAAACTTCCCCGCTGAGTCAATTACGCTCTTAATCGGCGTACAACCTCGAAAGCATACCCGAAAAATTCTTGACGCCATGGCTCTAAGAGGTAGCCCACGACGCAAGGACGTGAAGAAATCCTCGTACTATGTTTGGTTCTTGGGCGCGAAGGAGAGCCGCGGGCTTAGGGGGGAGGAATACGTCCGCCCGGTGGTGCGGCACTTGCTCCAGAAAGAGCGGGACGTGGAACCCTTCAAGGTCACCCTGCAGGTGAGCAACAAGGGCCTGAAGATCATCCAGAACGTCCCAGGCAAGGGGGCGGTCACGGGCAAGGGTGGTTCCTCGGGAGCCGCCGGCGGAAAAGCGGGCAGTGGCGGCGGTGGATCCTCCGGAGACATAGTCAAGCACTTCATCCCGCATCACGCCGTCACCTGCGCCGTACAGGATTCTGCACCCAACGAGGACGTCGTCTCCGCCATTCTGCTTATCTACAACCCGGTAACTCGCTGCCCGGTCCACGTTCACTCTTACAGGTGCGACTCGGTCGAGACGGCGACCATCCTTAGGAGCCAGCTTCAGACTCTAATCGAGAGACCGGAGAACCAACGAAAATTCTCGGAGATCGAGTCCAGACTTCACGCCAAAGGACTGCTCGTCCCTCCTGGGTCTCCTCAGCGGGTCGGCTCGCCGGGAGAACCCCCAATCACCATCGGCTCGTCGTCTGGCGGGTTGCACCACCACCAGTCGAACGGCCGCGGTGGTGGTCGCACACACGGTGGCGGTTCTGACGGCCGCAGCAGCAGCACCCGCGAGTCCGAATCTTCCGGGTCTTCCGAGAGGGGCAACGGACACCCCGCGTCTCCACCCGGGGGCGGCAACGCCGACCGCATCACGAGCCTTTACGACTCCCTCGCGGCGGAATTGAGAGAGAAGCTTGGGGAGGTCGGGAGCGGGGGCGGGGGCAAGAAGCGGCACGGGCCCATCCTGCTGCCTCCAAGGGATTACGACACGGTGCACCGGAAGCACGGCAACCTCACGGGGATCGATCTGAGGAGGTGCCTCAACGCCAACATCGTGGGTGTGAACGCCCGCAGCACCGCCGCGCCCCTGGGATCGAGCGCAGCGGTGGCTGCCACCCCAAGCGGAAAGAAAGGCGTTGGTCCTGGATCGGGTTCCGCCCACGGAGCGGGTTACACCCTGCAGCAAGGTGGATCCAGCGGTGGGTCTAGTGGGATCGGATCGGACGATGCACCGAGCCCGGAAAACGACCGTGAGTCATCGGATCCAAGATACTTGGACAACCAATCTAGCTCTGGTGAGTTTTAACTCAATCCCGTCATTCGGTATGATATCCAATATCACTTAGATATACTTAAGTAGGCGATGAGGATAACATATAGTAGGTCCTTTTATGCTCTTCATCACCACTATAATATGATGAACGCGGGGAGCACCAAAAGGTCTACAGTATCAAGTTCGGAAGCCTTCGCCGAATTTACAAGGGATATGATACAACCAACAGAAACAGGTGTGACGTGGTGATGCAATTTGTCAATAATTATAAACAAAACACTTCATGCTGTCCACTAGTAACTTGTAGTTTACAGTAGAACGGGTTCCAACGCCATACCGTCATCTTGAGGCACAATCGCCTAAATATGTGTGCCAGACTATGACACCAAGGCGTTAGAATGCATAGTAAGGCCAATTAAAAGGTAGCAATGGAGAGTGTGAAGTGTTTTATTTCAAATGCACAAATGACAATGTACGAAGGCTAAATCCAAGATTATACAAAGTCACAAACGTCATTCTTTAAACACAAATTCGGTTAACGCTCAGTGGTAGCGACATGGATTCGGATGCATCCAACATCAAATATCGCAATCTGAATTAGGTATTTCAAACGCAGGTATATTTCCATATGGTATAGCTGATTTCCAAATGTAATAGCAATGAATATCATCATTAAACACTCCAATGTATATACAAGAGCCGTTATAAAGATGAAACTAACAGGAATAAATATATACACATGCCATTTCAGATGCATCCTGCAGAATACGTTAGAGAAAGTTTTTTTTAATTTGACAACACCCCCGAAAACAGCCTCTCATTGGGTCTTTACATCGGGTGTATGAACGATTAATAACGGACATTCACAACCACCCAAGCCCTGGATTGGAAAAACCTACCCAGGCGGGACTCGAACCCGCGACCTTCGGCTTGGCAGGCGAGGACTTTACCCCACCGCCATCGAGGCCGGCACATACGACACTGACATACGACAAAAAATCTAGCGTTGGAAGCAGTTCACAGGATACTGCTTAATCTTCATTCTAACAATACAATGTGTATCACCAGTAGACTCCCAAATACACTCAACATCCTTCCAAAAAAGAATAAACTGACGTAAAATAACGTGAGTAAATGTTTTTTTTTAGAATCTCATTTTTATAGCTTTGACATTCATTCATTCAAGTATTCTACCAGCTGATTGGTAGGTTCTTGGACAGTCCCCATTTTGTATCCCAACCTAATAGAAATTGTCTCGCATTCCCTCCTAAGGATGGCCCGTTATTAGATCCCTCTTCAATTCTTCATATCTTCTACCTCCTCTTATTTCGTCCAGAATTCCTATCCTCTTCCTTCCTCTCCCACGCTTCCCCAGTGTTCTCCCCTCTATCACTCTCTTCAACATGCCCTCTCCTCTCATAACCTCCTCCATCCATCTCTTCTGCCTTCTCCGAACCTCTGCCACAAGCTTCCTCTCCTCTCCGACCATATCCAATACCTCCTCGTTCGTTTTTCTCGCCATCCAGCTAACCTTCTCCATCCTTCTCCAAACCCACATCTCAAACGCCTCATGACATAAAAGTACTAAAAATAAATCGCACTTAATATAGTCAAAACTATCGTCCGAGCGTTAGTACCGTGGCGAAGAAAATTTTAAAAGCTTTCTCCGTTGCTCTTAGCTCCTCTGAGTTTGTCAAAAGGGATGACGGATAAATTGTTCCGAGAGAAAGCCATGAGACCAAATTAACCCTTGAGAGCTGCGAACGAGATTTTAAGCGTAGTATTGTTTGGCAGAATGAATGAAACAACGTAGTTACAAATGCATTTCCCAAACGCCTCCGGGTTCGTTTTACTCGAGGATAATTAAAGTGGGGTAAGAGCGGAACACAATTCTGTCACGAAGAAACTATTTAACGTGCAGAGGAGATAGAGAGGTTACAAATACTTTTCAAGGAGTAGTAATAGCTCATGTATTTGCCACCCAAAGAAAAAAACTCTATCAGTAAAAATTTCCATATAGTAAGGGGTAAGACATTATTACAATAGTTTTCACCGGCTTCACTCCATCATAGGTTGCCTGTAAACAGATGTAAGGAAAGACCCTTTTTCACGCTACAATTAATGAATTCACGTTCATTTCAATAAAACAATTTAGCCAAGATGGGTGACAAAAGATTCGGAAATTCGTGGGCACGCGCAGACTCAGAAATCACAAAAAGTTGAACAAGCTTTGACGCATCTGAAAGCATGCACTCAGAGTTTCTGTTGATCTTTTATTAATAAATTTATTAATTAGTGCATATAATATTTGCAACCCGCCATCTCCTAGTAGCATAGAATATCTAGGTACTCTCTCAATGTCCCAAAGCACAGTAAATATTCCACATTCATTATAGTGCAGCCATGCCTTAGTAAAATGATCCGTAACTTTGAAGTGAGTGTTTTAATATCATTCAATAGAATGAATGAGCCTATACTTTAAAAACTAAAATGATATTTCTATGAATTCGAACGCACAAGTCGATCTTGACTCAATAAGAAAAATTTTTAACCCGAGAGAACGCCGACGTCCAGAATCCGACTTGGACTGAGATATTGTCTTACATGCTTTTTTTATTAATCAAGAGATATATCGTCCGCAACTCTGACAATGGAGTTACATGAATGGGACATCAGTGAGAGGAATTCCGCACAAGACCTTTGATCTTATCTGACGCGAGGTAATTGAGTCCTACACATTCTTCCCACGCTCCACGGTGCTGTTCACCAACATCAATGCCGTACTTCCTGTATCTTGATGGGTTGAATGAATCCATCCACTATCGGGATGATTTCAATGTCATAAGTCTCAAGAATAGTCTCTCCTGAGATATTAATTACTAAGGGCATTGCTATCACATCTAAGGAAGATAAAAAAATTATTTCCTGTCGTTCATCGCGCACCGCTGATGCACTCTGGGAAATTAAATTTCCCATTTTTCCATTAGCAATTGGAACGCAACAAAGAGGAAAATTATTGACACAATTAATAAAGTAATTTGATGATTCAAATCAATTAATATCGACAGGAACCACGGAAAATAAATAGCATTTAATAAGCTTTTAAAGCAAAATAAATTTAGAGCAATCGCGAAGAAAAAAGTAAGAAAAAAAGAAAATGTTACTCTGGCATAGGTAAAAAAATGATAGGCAGTTGAAATCGTTCAATTTCATTTTCTATTCATTTTCCAGTATTCTATGAAAAGAAACATTGAAGACTGCCATGCTTGCGGCTTTATTACGCTGGGAGACTCCACTCAAAATTAATTGAAGCCCCACTTTTATAAGGTAATTCCACGTCGATGAATAATTTCAAGAGGAACACGTCCCGCCTTCAATTATTTTTAAATTAGAAAATTGTTTTCCGTTCTCTCGCTTTTTTAGCACTAAACAAGCGCTTCCACCAATAACCTCGAATCGGTTCTTTTTTTTACATTATGCACAACACCTGTTTCTCTCCGTCCTATTTCTGCCCGGCACCCGCGTAACAGTCGGAATTGGTCAATTACCTGCACATTGGATGCCGTCAACACGCAATGGATTCGCTTCGTCTTCTAGAAAATTGCTACGGGTGCTCCAGAGGAGGAAAAAATTTTTGACACGAACTTGTGATATTTCTGCATCGTGATCAATCCTCCTCCAATCCGCGGAGTGAAAGGATAAGGTTTCCCGCGCTGCAAAAATAAAATCGGGTTGACATTTGTAATTCTCCGTTTCCTTCTCGTTTCGAGGCCTTGAGATCCACTTCCTTTCCAGAGCTAGCGCGCGACCTCTGCCTACTCCTTTCATTGTCTCACAGCTTCCCCCTTCTCTCCACGACACTCCCTCCAAAGCATAATGATAAGAGTATATTTTGCACTCCAATAAATATAACAACTATCAAAACATTAATACACATTCCGGTTGAATATAGTTAGCTACATAGAAGGCCCAGTTTTTTGGTTACGCTTTTATATTTTTCAAATGCGAAGAGGCAGGAAACTGGTACATATATGCATTAAAGTTTTCACTCTAAAAAATCAAGCCTTGTGTGCTCCTTCCCAATTATTCATATTCTCATTTTTACAGCCATCAAAATTCCACCATTAACCATCATATAATTTATTCGTTGATCGTTCCAAAGATTGGTCGACTGAAGCCCAGTCGACCCCAGTCGAGCTGGGCTCCCAGACCCCAGCTTCCCCATTCCCTTACTCCCTGGTAGTACCTCGCATGTACATTTCTCTTTATTCGTTCTATGTATCTATCCCTTGGCCTTCCTCTTGGGCTTTTCTCTCGGCCTTCCTCTTCCTTCCCTCTCTTTTTCCTTCAATTATATTCCTCTTAAACCCAGTGTGCCCCAGATTGTGCCCAATTCATTTGGTTTTTCAGTTAAGTGTTCCCAATGGTCCTTTCATCTTCTTCTCATTTAATCATTTTGTTGAAGTTTTTTCTATACACAAATAGGACGGAATTAAACTCTGCGTTTGTTTCCTCGCACTTCTTATTCCCACAGATTCTCAATTTATCTTTCTTTCATTGTTGCATTATTAGTTATTACTACAGCAATTGCAGATTTGTTGCGTCGTCCGGGATAGCCCGTAGGTAATGTGCCCGTCTGTAAAACACAAATGTTTTGAACCTACTTCTGCTGGCTGCTTGGTTCATTGGCCGAGGTGACCGACTACTGAAGCTATTTGCGCCATTGAGGGTAGATGGGTTGGTTTTTGAGGGAAGGATTAAGTAGTGAATGGAGCAAGTGTGGAGAGAAACCCAGCGTCAGCATTAGCTTACTCTTAACAGAAGGCACCAAGAAGACCACAGATTAATGCCTCATTCGTTTTCCGCCACAACCGGGATGTGAACCCAGACATTTGGGACGTAAAGGTGGCACTCCAGCTTTCACACCAACCCGACTCTCTTCTACCTCGTGCACGGGCGTTGCGTTAGTCCTAAGAATAAAGCCAAAGGCTAAACGGTGCGATCCGAGCTTAGTAGCTGAAGCACTTAATACTCAAGTGCAACTCTCTTACCATCTAATACTCTCACTACCACTAGATTCGCTTAATTAAGTAGTTCATAAAATTATTTCTATTAGGAAATTCCTCATATTGATGTAAAAATTGAGAGCACAATTGTGTGCCCATTAGCGGGTGACTCCGTTAAAATTACTGCGCGGCTAGTTCCACAGTTAATTGAAAAAATTGAGAGGTAGATAATAAATTGGAGCTTTCCAAATTTTACTTCGTAGTATGCACCCGGCATCTTTAAAATCCTGCTCGATTGCCTGATTACCTCAAAATTGCTTCAATTAAAAGAGATCCAATTAGATTGCGAGAATAGTAAAACCAAACACGGATTGACCGAAAGATAGAAGGAAGGTAAGTTTTTGGTAAAAGCCTAGATAAGGAGTCTCCAGAATAAGAGCTCCATTGCGGATGTCATTGTTTTTTTTTCTTTTTTCATCACTAAATTGATGCATCGTAATACCATCAATTAAATAGAATGTCCTTAAGGAGCGAAATAGTGTTGTGCCTATCTCTCACTCGAAGGTTGGCCTAATTCAACCCGAAGGTTGGCCCGCAATAATGTGGTTGAAAACCCGAATGTGAATATCATACATTCAGGGTAGGGGGGCCAATTCCTTTCCCTGGGCCACCTCGCACTCGGAGGATTTTTTTTTGTTTGGGGGCGTCCAAAGGCTTCACCCGGATTTGAACCCGGGACCCTTCGATAATGAGGCGCTCTACCCACTAGGCCTCCACGCTCCCTTGTTGTATGTATTAACATACAAAGAGTGATATTGTTATCGATCAGAGTTTGACCTGCCCTTGCGCCATATCGATCGTAACAGTATTAGTAATAACATTATTAAAAGCCCGCCCTCAGCGGTGCCCGTCTCCAGCCGTGCCGTCTTCAGCCGGTCCGAAACAATTATATAATGTGCCTTTCTAAGACTATGTAATTTGGGCTATACCCAATTTACGAGTTAACGCGGCGAGACAATTTCCATTCATTCATTCGGGGAAATTACTGTGAATTTTATTTCATAATAAATAACTGAGAAATTCTTTTTTAACTCTTTATGAAGGCTTTCTCCACCGCAGAACACGATAATTTCGTCGAGAGACCCAAAAACTCTGCAGCATACAACTTTGCCATATCCTGCGACCCAACACGCTCGCTCGTGACATTGATACGGCATGCGCCGTGAATATAAATGCCACCATGGTCACTCAGCAGAAAAGATTCAAAACAAGATGGTCACTTTTCCGACACAGACCTTCATCAAGCAGCCGTCCATCGTTATCTAAACACATAGAAAGATGAAAACTCTAGCAGCCAACAATCAAGTTGGTGCAGCTTGAAAGTTTTGTTATGTCGTAATAAAACAATGATTTGTAGCAACGAACATTTGGGGTTCAATCAAACAAAACAATTAACCTCCATGTGAATTCTTAATTATTGGCAAATTGGGGCTGCTGAATGTCATGATAGAGGAGAGAATATTGGGTAAGCGGGGGAGGGAAGGAAAGAGAATAGGCTTCATGGACGGGATGAAGGGAGATGGGACGTATGCTGAGATTAAGACAGAAATTGTGCACGGAGACATGGGAATGCGACATTTAAAGATAAATACAGGCATTTCTACTTCTATCTAAACCTATATTTCCAAAAATGTTTCGCGACTCGCCGCAGGCTTTCATTTTTGCTCTCGGCGGCTTCGATAGCTCCCTGTGGAGTGGACGACAATCCACCTCAGCGAAACCTTTTCATGCTCTTTCTCTAATCCCTTATTTTCCAGTTTTTCTTCTCACTATCCCCAACCCCTGCAAAGTCGAGGACAACCCGGATCTCACCGTGCATTGTCCCTCTCGAGGATAGTCGAAGGCTTTCCTCGCTTTGGCAAAATGACTCGTTTTTTTACTCAGAACTAATTGATATCATGATAATACCTTGGCAACTTCGGATTAATTTCTGCATCATCCAGCCAATCTTTTTGCTCATAGCCTTCTTCTGAAGTCATTAAGATTTCTCGATAATGTTTCGTTTCCCTCCCTCCGCGTCACTAAGTGCATTGACGTGGAGTACTTGTAAACTAATACATTGTTTATAAATTAATATTTAGGATAGTATTCATTGGTGAAATCTCTTCATGTCGATGCCAAATAGACATAATAGACCCCTCGGAGTGATAATGAGCCGCACTGGACGGGCAAAATGTAATATAGGACTCGAATGTAGAACCGCGTATTGACGATACGTTCATCAAATAAATCGCCCATTCTAGAGGCAAATGTGAAGGAAACAGCCCAAAAACAAACTCCGAATTATCCTTATTTCAATGAATGTGTAAATGAAAAATTGAAATAAAAAATCTGATACATGCGACCTGTCTCCCTTTAAATATTTAACTACGGAGAGCACCGTCCCTTAATTCACATCACACTTCTTTTTTCCAATCCCTGTTCGCCATTCGCGCGAACGGGACGCGGCGACCCTGGCTTGCGACGAAGTGAGACGCGGTTTTCCATCTTGAAAAGAAAAAGAAGGAAGAATCCAGGAGAATGGAACGGGAGGCAGTTGGGAGGATCTCTCTTCTCGACTCGCGGGCGGAGTGGCTGAAGGTTACAGAAAAAAGCACGTGGAAAAAAGCCAAGTCGCGGAGGAGTGGTAAAAAAAGATAGGGAACGGCAAGAGAGAAAGGATGGATAGGGGGGAAGTGAGTGACTCCTGATCGAGCACACGAGGAATCCTTTTGAAGATCATTGTTGTATCCAGGGATGAGGAGGGGGAAGAAGGCTTCGTTATTGTGACCCTTTTTCTTCACTCCCATCCGCCTCCGTCTTCTGGGCTACCGTTGAAGGATTTTTACAGCCGGCTAAGTAAGTTAGAGCGTGAAAAGAGTCCCATCACGGAGATTTTCTTCCCCACTCATCCCCTCCTCAACACCACCATGCTGCTTCTCTTCGATTCCCTTCATTTGTCCCCTGATGGCGTCCTTTTTCTTCCGCGCGTCCGATCAAACGAGAAAAGCGAATGAGGAAGATGCCAGAAAAAAAATTGTAAGAAATGGAGGTGAATGTCGTCGATTTATTTCAAAAGACTTTTTATTTAAACTGCTCTCACATACATTTTTCCTGAAAACGCACGAGGGGATCGAATTGTATCGGCCCGCGGAAAAAAGAGGAGAAGAGTCTTGTCAAGGTGCGTCGTTCGATGTTCCCCCATGAAGCATCGTTTTCATTTAATTAACCGACTGAGTACGAGCGGAAGGTCCATTTTTCCATTGAAACTGCAACAGAAAATGGAATCATGCTACCTTTTCCTTAAATTTCCTTCTGTTGCCGCCAGAAAAAATTAGAAGAAATGGACGAAAATATCGTCGATTTATTTCAAAAGACTTTTTTAAACTGCTAACATATACATTTCCCTGTAAACGCACGAGAGAGTTAATTTCGGTCGGTCGATAGGAAAAAGTGGAAGCCAGGAGAAATATTCTGTCAAATTACACCGTTCAACGTTGCCCAGTGAGCATCCTCATCAGTTAATCAAACCGAATGAGTACAAGCAGAGGAATCATTTGTCGATTGACATTTCAACAGAGAATGGAAGTATTCTACTTTCCTTTGCTTATGGTTAGACACTCATTCCGAATTACAGCTATTCTTTTTTATCAGCCCATCGTTTAAAGAATGGACTCAAATGAGTATTGTCATGGGAAATGATTACCCCACTGCCCCAAATTGCATACGGACACTTCTACATGTCTTCATGACCATTGTCAAACCACCAATTTCTATCAAGTGTAAAATTAAAAAAAGATAGCTAACTGGTATAATCCTCTTATTCCCCAAAATACTGCTTCATGATGGATACAACAATGATCTTCAAAAGGATTCCTCGTGTGCTCGATCAGGAGTCACTCACTTCCCCCCTATCCATCCTTTCTCTCTTGCCGTTCTCTATCTTTTTTTACCACTCCCTGCGATCCCTACCATGTTCCATCAATAGACATAGAATACTGATTAGTATTCAAGTCAGCATTTATCCGTGAACTTATTCATGCCGTATAGAACTTCATAATTGGTTAGATTGGTTAACTAACAAAAGAGGTACAACCGCTGGCAACGAGCCGCACGCATAATGTTTGGAAAATTTAGATTTATGGAAATTGGATTCTACTTCGAGAGAATCGAAATGAAACGGGGAAAACCAAGTGATTCACAGCAAATGCAAAACAATGGTAAACACTACAATGAATGCCACCAAATTACACCGAGTGGTAAACTCGTAGAGCTAAAAGAATGTCATATTCGAAATTTATCCCAGAGTTAGGTAATATCCCTAGGTAATGAATTATTGGAGAGACTATCTAAGAGGTACAATCTGCCGCTCGTATAGAAATAAGGAAAATGTGCTGGGACTGTTAACAATCTCATAATTCGCGGATTTTGTACAATACGTTTTTATGCATAAAACTGCAAAAATTTGTCGAACTCATAAATATAAGATGATGAGACGAGGTAGAACAACGCTACTTCCACCCTTTCCAAAGTTATGCGTCCACTTGAAGTAAAATCCGGCCTACGAGAGCAAAAGTTTTAGAAAAGCCATTAGAATTTCATAGTGAAAATAATTATAATCAAAGTAAAGATAAAATAAATAGGAGAACTATTACACACTGTCATACGTTTCTTTCAGGAAATTATTAATCCTAAGTATAAAAATAAGACCCAAAACTACGTTTAATACAATTAAATGATGAAGCCGTTGACAATGACGCCAAACATGGACTAAGAAAGCCGCCAAAAATTTGATAAAAGCCGAATATCACCTGCGAATTCACAACGTGGCCATGCAATCACCGATAACTATTTATCCCCTTCAAATATTTCCTCAACTTTCAAGGCAGTGGGCGTCTCTCCTCTCTGGAGTCTTCCAACTTTGACTTGGCTTTCAACAATAACACACGCTCCGCACACAATCACATCCTTACAACCGTCCAACATGGAAAGAAATCGTCTTTCGCTCAAGGAAGTTTCTTCGGTTCGATTTTTCGTGCGTTCGAGTCACGGATAAATCGGCAGGCGGGGAGAAATCGCAGAGGAGAGACGGCATTCATTCTGCAAGAGAGACCCACCCACAAACTCCTTCAGGGAAGGGGGGAAACGCGTCGGACACGTAATCCAAAAGACAAAAAGATCGTATTCGTGACGGTGCGAAATGCATCGGGACGTGCTTGGGTTGGTTGGGAGGAAGGAAACTTAGCTTCGGAAAGAGCTATGGAGGCTCAAGGGGGATTGGAGGAGGAGTAGGAGGAGATTGAGGCTCCTTTTCTCGGGAGGTAGATGGTTAAGAGGGATGGAATAACGAACTAGATCTGGAGTCACTTTCGTTTTCAATGCTGCCCGCCTCAGACAACCATCGTACAGTCATTTTGAAATCAAGCAGAATCGCACTTTATCTCAAACTTAAATACACTATGCACCATTCCACCACTCCACCAATCCACTATTTCAAGCCTGATTCTGTTACCCTGATACTCTGGCGGCTCATTGAGGTCGACACGAAAAGCTCGGAATATGTCAGTTATTCTGGCGCCCGAATCGGGAAAGCTTCGACATCTTCCAGCGTTGGCAATGACAATAATGTTAAATCGGAGCCTCGTAAGTTTCAGATACCATTTTAAAATTGAGATTTCTCGAGGATGATATGTCACATCCACGCCATTTTTGAGGTTCGACATGCCGAGTCCGTCTCTTGTGACTAAGAAAAGTATTGGGTGCACTGCTTAAAGATCTATAGATATTATATCGCTTATTTATGTGAATGCTCTTGAATTGTGGCCGCATAAGTGCTGGGACAGTACTTGGATAAGTGTAAAACCAAGAAGTCGGTCGAGTGACATTGCGTCTCGCATTTTGAGAGCTATATTTCGAATGCGACCGAAGTCTAGAGCACCTGTGAATGCTCTTGGGAGACTGAACGATAAATTCTCATCGGAATAGAAATTATCAGTACCCCAATATTGTCAAAGTCACCAAAGACGGCCCATGATAGTCAACATTTGTCGAGGCTCAAACGCCGATATGAATGAACCACTGTGTTATTTTGTCGCAAGAATTTGTAAATTGGCTGAACGTACAAAAGTACCAAAGTAACAAATCAACGTGTATTCAAAATATTTCCTGAGCAACAATCGTAACTCAAGATAGCTTCTCCCGACGGACAAGTGAAAAGCAAGCCGCTAATTTAAAACAAAATTATCATTCCCGCATACCTGTGACGCGTTGTTATGCTTGAGAATATTTTTCAAAGCAAATTATGCCCACTTAATCAATTGAATAAATGTTTAACTTCCTCCACCAGCCTTATTACGGAGTGTCACAGATATTGGGACGCGCGTAGCAGGCTGTAAATTGCGGGAGACGAGAGATTATGTTCTAGGTGACGAACCCATTAATATTGGCGGCGTAATTTTATTTTTAAACATATTATCCTTTTCAATAAAATTCAAACCATTTTCGGTGGGTTCTGGTGAAAGATAAGCGGTACATCTTAGTTGTATTTATTGCATTAAAATACCGGTTAATGTAGATTTTAATGGAAGAGAGTAAAAATCCTCTATTTTTAACAGGCGCTTCCATTTTCTGGCCCACCACTGCACTAATTAACCGGGTATATACCATCAAGCTGTCTAAGAAACCGAAAATAAACAAAACTTCTACCACTATTGCCCTATTTTATTATCGTGCTTCAAGTTATCTGGTTTCACCCGTGATGCCAGCACTTACAGTGGTTAAGCTGGCGGTGTTAGAAACTAAAATTTACAATGGTACGAACGCATGTTCGGTCCGCGTTTTCAGCTTGAGATGGTTGTTGGTACATGCGTTGAGAGTGTGGACGGGCCATTACAGAGGAAGGAGGTGGAAGAGTACGGGGGTCCGTTTCCTGGAGAGGCACTTAAGGGCCGAGAAGGACGGACGAGATCTCGAGTCTCACTTTCGTTCTCACTAACCCACCCCAACCGCCACCCCGAGAGGATCCCTTTCGAAAAGCGACGGGGGGAAGAAAAATGAAAGAAATCCCTGCCTCCATCCTGCATCTCTCTCTCCCCCTCTCTCTTCTCCTCTCTGTATCTCTCTCGCTCACGCCTTGGCTACGCCCATTTTTTCCCAAGGCTCCCACGCTCTTGTGTGCTTCCAAGACGTGCCTCCCCTTCTCAAAAGATTCTTCCAATCTCACCTCTACATTGAGCCCGGCCCACGGTGAACGTTCGAGCTTAGCAGGGGTGGCTTAGGGGCTAAGACGATCGCCAAATCTAGGACTAAACATATTAATGACAGCATTATGCTTTAAAAGGAATTAAATACTTATATATCAGAAGAAAGCCAAACAAGAATTTTTGGTATTGTAAGGACGCGTGTTTCCGCGTGAAGTAGCCAGAGTATGAATAAAATTATATTTTCCGAATTTTACGTTAATATTGAAAATAATAGTGAAATGACATTTCCCGACACCTAGGAAATTTTATCGCCATCCTTAGAATGGTGTTTTTTTCGGGATGGTCATGAGGTATGATCATCGACTTCTCTCTTCCTCTGACTTCCGTATGACCCAACATCCCCGCCCGACTTTTGAAGACGAAAGGACATTTTAAAGAGACTTGCGCTCGCGAAAGAAGCTTTCAGCAATAGAAGGGAGGTGATGACGGTTGCCTTGTGTACGGATGTAAAGAAAAGTTTTCCAAAGAATTTAATGTCGAGGGTAGCGTTTAACGTGGACTCTTAAGTAAAGATCATAAGAATAGGCTGCAGGCGCTTGAGATGTGGGTGTGAAGGTGAATGGAGAAGGTGCGGTGGACGGAAAAGAAGATGAACGAGAAAGTGTTTGGTATGGTGGTTGAGGAGAGGACACTTGTCACTTCTGGAGGAGATTAGGCGGAGGCAGAGTAGGTGGTTGGAAGAGCTAATGAGAGACGAAGGGATTCTGAAGGCCATGATAGAGGGGAGGGTGTTGGGTAAGCGGGGGAGGGGAAGAGAGAGAATAGACTATGGATAGGATAAAAAGAGGCAGGATGTATGCCGAGATGAAGAACGAAATGTTGAATTGAGAACAAGGACCTCCAGCTATAAAAGATTATTCATAATGATAACTTCCACTAGTTCCAGCCTGAAACAGTTATAATTATTTGTAAAAGATTAGTTATGATATTCCTACTTTCATCCGAACCTACCTTTACCGATAGTTCACTCCTAATTAAAAGTAGTATTCTCCCAACTTGTGCGTGTGCTCGCCTCGTGACGATTGTTTGGAAAGAGTGGGATCGGGTGTCGAACGAGAGACTGTTGAGGTCTTTCCATCGCTCCCATGAGGGATCCTTTTCTCTCCCTCCCTTTTGACGTGCCATCTGGGGGGAGCCGGCCGCAAACATAAGCTCTCCCATGAGCGCATCTTCATCCAAGCTTTCCGCCACTTCATTGCTACCGAGAATAACGGAGTCCTAAAAATCACTACCCTACCACGCGAATACTCCACCGGCCAGGCAGCTGACTGAAATTTTACGCTAGAATGGTGCGCAGTCTTCGAATAGTTTGAGTTCAATTTGGTTCCTCTATTAATGCGGCGTAAACCGTGATTTTTTCAAATGGAACCCCATAACATTTCTTACTATGATTACAACTATTTATGTAAATAGTCACACTGTATTCACTACAATATTTAAATGTAGTTTACCACTTAAGACAGATTTGGAGATATTCAATAAATAATGCTTTCCACTCATCTATTTCTTTTGAAGAAGTTATAATAATTATTGTCGGTATAGATTATCTCAAATCATCCATCGGCCTTTCCAATAGTCTACCCTAACACAACTGTTTATTCGAAAAAAGTTTCCAATGTTCGCGACGCCTTTTCCTTCAGCCCCTGTAACACCTTTTTAAAATTCTTACACCTTTTGACTACACCCCAGCAGTCCACCCAGCCCCATTCACCGTTCGCCTAACGCGTCTCCTAATGGCATTCCACGGCGGTTAAAAAAGAGCGAAATCTCTCTCTTTTCACAGCCGAGAGGCGCAAAGAAACGGATCGAAATGGGAATTCCCCTTACACAGGGAGGAAGAGCTCCGATTTAATTGAGCGAAGGGAAGAGACAGATGGGACGAATGGCAAGAGATGAGGCGTCTCGCGAAAAATTCCCCATACCTACCTCGTGGAAGGGCGAATGGCCGGGACCGATGGCGACCATCGTGGCCGAGGAGGTTGAAATCAACGCTTTATCCTTTATGATAGCGCAGTTGGGCATTTAAACCTTTGACCAATACGGTACCGGCTTGCACAGGACGTTCGGTGAGGCAGACGTGACGTAGTCGCGATGGCATCACGGATGCTTTCAGAAAAGCTTTCAGACCGACGATTAAAATTTAGACAATCTATTATGTAAGTTCCAGACCGATTTATTATCTGACGACGTTAATAATATTTTACGAAATCCGACATACTACGGTAGATCAGATAATGAGAATAAAATTAGGGAACTAAACTGCAGAACCAACATATTTAAAATGTAATTTTTCCCGCGAACGATAAGAGACCATAATAGCTGCCAATGAGACTTTTAACTAGATTTGTCGATAGGAAGTGTAGCTCGTAGTAGTAGTTGTTCTCGTTAATACTTGTTTCATTATCTGCTACCTAGTACTTACAGCATTCCGTGTATGTTTTCGCTATAACTCTTGAATCTCCGTCAGTTTATGTAGTTGCATATATACATAAATACTAACGGTTCCTCTGACATGGGTAGAATATATAGAATGTAGAGCATGCTTGTGAGGCTTCGCCTCGTGACAAGCATTAGCGATTAATGCTAAGGCATCATTAGCCGTAGATACGCTAACTTTAGGGTTTACTGTCCCGCATGTCGGTGACTACTCACCCCCAGCCACACACTCTTGAAGTGGCTAGCAGGGTATTCTGTAGATGTAGATGGTTAGTTGCCGATGGGGCTTTCAATGCATGATGTTCGATTAAATTCGGAGTTAAATGTCAATTAATAAATAATTAGACATTTAGAAAGTTGATTAAATCAGCAGTTTTGAGTTAAAATCTCATTTTCAGTCTGGTGCATGGAACGTTTAAATGTTAAAGCAGCGTTATCATGGCGGAAAAATGGGCTTAGCTACTTTACAAAACACATAAAAAACATTAAAACACCATCATTCGATGGAATCTACTGATTTAGCAAAGAAAGTAATGAAAAGTAGGCAGTGTTGTCACCACTATAAAACATAAAAAAGGTCACCATCTGGGTTTCGTCGGTCACTTGATTCGCTTCCCCAGCAGGCACTGAATACTGTTTACTGATTGGCTAAATTTCTAACTGTCAACTGGGCAATTATAACATACGAAGTTCAACAGTACCTGATCCCCATACATGTCGCGGGAGTGTGTTAGGAATAGAGGTGTTAACGATAAGAAGACTACGACTACTTTGACCAAAACATTCATAGATGAAAGAAGGGAATTCATGGCGTCCTGAAAAACAAAAGTGAAGCCTGTTTTTTCCGCGATTTATGATCCATCTTACATGAGTAATGCATGGAATTTGTTCATTAATATGTAATAAATATAAATTATTTAAAATATTTGTAGTGCTTTTGGGGGAATAGATTCAATTTTGCATGTTTCCGGATACATCATTACGATACCTTGTTAATTCCGCAACTAATACCTATGTTTTCAGCGAATTAATTGCCCAACTGATCAATTTAATACGGCCGATTGCGCGAGAATTGGATTGATTTATTGATTGATACATCGGAAACGAATTGCATTTTCTTCTAATTCTGCCTGTCATACGACACTCAAACCGGTATGGTTACATTTTTCGTCAAAAATATTGATCGTGTGACACCGACTTACAGGTAGCTCGAACTACTCAGTTCGGGATGAATTATAAGTCAGAACTTTTATTCAGCCGTTACAAAAATACAAATAGAAGTATACTATTATTACGTGATAACCACGAAACGACACTGGATATAGTGTTTTAATGCAAAATAACGAGGAGAGCTGCTGCTGTTTACGTTGTTCTGTAGAATTTTTCTAGCTGCAATTTATCTAAAATTGATAATATTCGTTTATTCCAAGCTTATAATTATTTCCAAAGACAGAAATTCCACAAAATTGTGACAACGGTTGACAAACCAAGATGGCGGGCTCTATTTTGACCACACGAAAAACTCTTGGATAGTGCCTCCAGTGTATTTCAACCTTCTTGATCGTCGCAAGAGAAGAACTCATTAAGTCGACACTCATAATATCGGCGGAAGTATTTTGCATATTTTAGCGGCCCGGGAATTAGCTCGGGAAATTGCTGAAGCGAAGAGAGCCATAATTCTAAATGACGTTGACCCGAAATCTACGAAGGCAGTCGAACCTCGAGGCGTTGTTTATTACAGTCTTCACTCGACATGCTGAACATCGTCTCTCCATAATTTCATCTGCACAATAGTCATCGAACGTGCTCAATCATATCCACACGTTTGCGAATGTATTTCGCAAATAAATGCTAATTCATCCCACAATAGGGAACTCTTGAGTTACCAAACATTTGCACGTTCACCATAAAAAGTCAAAAAGTAAACAATACAGCTTTTCATCCTGCAAAGTTAGACATGCAAATTATGAATCACCTTTATTACTCACAGGGAAAATAGTTTATGCAAAAATAATATCGATATATGTTTTATTACAAGGAATTAGTACCATGTAAAAACTCCACACCAATTTTTATTAAAAACGATGTTAGCAACTACAAGGTCATTTTCAAGTTCTAAAAGAATCGAATTTACTTAACCATTAGAATAAAACAACGAACTCATGCTTAACAACGACGTGATGTGTTTAATTACTAAGGAGGTTTTACGGAAATGACGACGAAGACGTTTATATGGAAGGAAATATTTATTGGTGTGGAATCGTACGAAGTTATTTGTCGGTAACATGGTTGAAAACGGCCGAATTCTGCAAGGTAATACATGATTTCATCATGTTATACTAATGGTAATCCATCCTATACAGCGTTGCGCTGGGTATATACGCATATAAGCGCATGAAATACATCTGCTCGAACGATTGTCTATGTATGACAGTAGAGGACACTTGTAAGCATGAGGTGGGAAGGTTGAAAGTTCAAGTACACGGGGGGAGACGATGAGCGCCGCTGATTCGGGACAGGGCGTCGATGTTTTGCTAGCTTACTACGCTTGCGTGTGCGTATCTCTGTGTATATGAAGATTATTCGAAGTGGGGGGGGGGGGAGACGGAGGGGAATAAACTCGTTGAGGAGAAGGAGTGGGAGGGACGATCCCCCTCCCCACCCGTGCTGAAAGTCACGTGGTCATTGGCCTCTTCCGCCTCTTCCAACCCCCTCTCCACCTTGCGGCCTGCGCGAGGTGGGAGGGAGGGAGGGGAGGAGTAAGTAGGAAGAGAGTTCAGATCAGCCGGGAGGGAAAATAAGAGAGAGAAAAAGAGAATTTCCGATCGTCGCCCCGCAGAAACACACCTGACACTTCGGACCCACATTGACGCCCCCTATACTGGCTTCCCGAGGGTGCGACCGAAGGATTCTACATATTACCCTGCGAGCCACCTCTAGGGTGTTTGGCAGGGGGTGACAAGTCACCAAAATGCAGCATGCAAGCGGACCGCCACATGCACACCGCACGGTCATGAATATTAAGGATAACTAAAAACCATCATACAGCATGCAAGAGAATCCCCACATGCACGCCACACATGTACGATGACACATAATATTCTACATGCTACTTAAGAGGGCAATCTGCCTATGAAGCTAGAACATGCAAAACATGCTGTTAGAATCACCATAAAACTCCGCAAACATGCTTTAAGAAATACATAAGTTAGTAAGCTACACTACCAGTCAACTATTCTATTTCTAAGTCCTTACACAGCCGTTATAGTCTCTTATCGCTCGCGGAAAAAACGACATTTTAAATCTATCTGTTCTACAGTCTATCTCTCTTATTTTATTTTTATGATCTAATCTACCATAGTACGTTGGCGGTCGTAAAATATGATCAACTTCGTCGGAAAATAAACTACTCTTGAATTTACATAATAGATTTAGTCTTGTTTTCAATCTACGGTCTGACAGTGATTCCCATCCGAGTTGTTCTAAGAGGTCAGTAACACTAACAAGACTATCGTATTCCGCGTGTGCCTCGCCTTAATCGGCCTGTGACCCCGGGGCCGATCTCCCCAGCGACTGCGGCCGATCTCCCCGAGGCCGTTTCCCCAACCGGGTGCCTGAAGGTGGTTGGAGCTATTTTTGTTTACGTGCAGATTTGCGAGATTTGCATACGTCTTCTTATTAGTAATGACTATATAAAAAAAGTATAAAAAATTGCATCTTACCTATTTCTTTTTTTTTGGCTATTCGATGTTTTGAAAGAAGAGGGAATGTTGAAGAGGGTAAGTGAGGAGAGAATACTGGGGATGCGTGGTAGAGGAAGGAATATGTAAGGAATTCTGGACGAAATAAGAAGAGGTAGACGATATGAGGAATTCAAGAGGGATACAATGGCGGGCTATTGGTGGGAAAGCGAGACGAGGTTCCAGAAATTGTGATGTTAAGATAAGGACTGTCCAAAGGCCTACCAATCAGCTGGTAGAATACTCAAATTAAATGATGCTACCTTAACACGTAGCATTATGAAACATGACATATATTTCGTGATAATTCGATAACATATGAATAGATATTCTTCTACTGCTAAAGAAAACATTTAATATCATTATAATGGTTGATAACAAATATGAAGGTGCCACGCCGAGACAAAGATTCGCAAAACCGTTTTTATACATAATTTTCGCCTAAATTTTGAATACCACGCTGATAACTCGTCATAGCATGCTTAAATTAAAGGAAAAAATATAATTCGCTTCATTTTCAATACTGCCTTCACGGTGAGTTCCACTGCATGAACTGATTTACTTAAATTTTTTCCACCTCACTTAGAAAATTATTAAAATGAGCACACAATAACCTACGATTACCGCTCCAGCCACCTTGACGGCGATGTAAAAAATCAACGCCAAATTAACTTAATTACACATTGTGAAATTAATGTAACGACATATTACAGTGCTTTTTTTAAATATCGCGCACTTGACGGCTATCCGAATGAAATAAATGAATCCTTGACGCATATCGCTCGTTTTGTTCTGGAATGCGGCAATATCTGTCGGTGTAATTGACCACAGAATATTTTGGTACTGGTTGTGACATTAACGTAACGGCTAATGGCGTTTTAAAAAATAGCGCGGACTGGACGGGAATCCGTATGAATAATTGAAGAATGCTTGGCGTATATCGCACTTGTTCGGAAACGCGGCAATATCTATAAGTGTCATTGACGACTCAATAGCATGGTTTTCTCTCATTAAAGGGCGCAGTTGTCTCCAACGTACCTCTAACCTTCTTTTTGGACTCGCCCTAAGTTGCCATCCCTTGAAGCCAGCGAACAATTTGCAAATTTGGGACAGATGGCCAGGAAAAACACAGTATTTAATTTAATTTCACGATAATTCAAATCCAACCAAATCCTACGCTAATTATTTTTGTGGCTGGACAAAAGTTTCACGCTATGCTGTTCTAAGGAATCCACTGGAAAGGCACAGTGAACTGCGAAAGGTTAGCTCTAATGATAATTTGGCGAGAAAAAACGACAGTGAAACTGCGCCCTTAACTTTATTTAAGGCTTATTCAAACTACATCTACAACTATATGCTATATATACTACCCTACGAGCTGCCGCAGAGGCATGTGGCAGGGGGTGTTAGGACACCAGCCATGAAAGGGAGGAGAATAGGTAGAAGGAGGTGGGAGAGGACCGGGGTGACTTTTGTGTTGACGATGTGTCTTAGGATAGTGTCACGCTATTTTTGTAATGATCACTAATGGTGCGAGGAAAGAAAGAATTATTGCACCTGTCAGTGGCAGTGTTATTATTTTGCCACTCCTATCACTTCTAAAGAAATGGCGCGGGGATAAAATAATATTCTCCGTGTCGCACTGAAACTCGTCTGATCGGAGTTTTAAAAAAGTAATCTAACATAATCCCAACGTGTAGCCACCGAGTCTCTAATGGTTCCCAACCTATTCCTTTGATCCACTACTGCGGGACAGTTTCTGTACGCTCGTAGCAGTCAACAAAGCGTGCGGCTTTCCTTTGTATTTTATTTATTTCGTGAATCAAATCTTTCTGTGCAGGGTCCCAAATGCTCGTGGTGCATTCGAGATGTGGCAAAGAACTCTCTTTCACGTTTTCATCCGATAACCTTCCTACTATTTGCTTGATTAACCCTAGTTCCTCTAAGAGGCTGTCCATAATCCACGTAGACAAAAAGAGGCCACTTTTTGACCCAACCCAACGTCGTCGTCAGAAGTTTACTGCAGCACCCCAGTTACCTAGGTTACCAGCACATTTACCTAGGTTAAGTTCGTTTAAGGTAAGATAGTTAAACTAGACCAAACTCTACGCTAATTACCTCCGAACATTTACACGCTATGCTGTTACAGGGAAGTCAGCATTGCCGGAAAGACGCAGGAAACTTCTCTAAGTCACTGAGTCCTAATGTTGATTTGGCGTTTATTTATCCTATGAACCCGCCTTTGTGCGATGCAGACTCCAAAGCGAACACGCTGCTCGGGTAGGGTAGTAGCAGTGAGGAGGAACGGGAAGTGGAAAGAAGCGGTGGGAGTCGGCACGAGTGACGCACGAGCCCAAAATGGGTGGAGGGCGACGATCGCGCGAATTTTTTTCACTCTTTAAAAAAAAAAATTTTTACCCGTTTTTTTTCGTTTTCCCTCTTTCTACTCTTCTCCTCTGCAGGAAGGAACGCGTTTCATGAGATGGAATTCGAAAATTAGCGCCCTCTTCTCATGCCCTCCGGGAAGAATACAGTAGCGAGTCGTTCGCTTGAGACAAAAAATTGAATAATAATGATAATAAAATCTTCGTCGTTTCGATTCTGATTTTTTTTTGTAGCGGCAAAATTGTTTTTAATTTTTAGCCTTCCTTCTAAACTTGAGATCACCAAACTATCCAAAATGAGAATAATCAAAAAATATACTACAATATATGATCATGACCAAATAAATATACCTTCACTTTAGTCGACCAAAATTGTTTCTATTTTCCATCCTGCCAATAACTACACAAATAGAGATGTTTTCTGCTAAGCAAAACTAAAATTGGCTCAATTTATTCTTTAAAAACCATTGAATATAGTAGCGTGTGGTTTGTTAGAGACTGCACTTGGATAGTTAATCCTAGGCAAGGATTTTGATCCTTTCAATTCCGATATTTTTGTTACGGTATCTTTTTTACTTCTTGGCTCTCTTCCAACAGTTGAGGTCATCTCGCCCACTAAGCATCCAGAAAGGGATGATACCAAATCGAAATACAAAGGCCTACGACTGACCTGCTCGCAAATATTTCTCGATTTTTTATTCTAAATATACCCGATTCATGATGCATTGTGAAATATGCTACGAAATTAACCACAATTTTATTTTATTTTCAAATAATAATTTAAAATTTAATTTAAAATAATTGTGGAATACGATTACTTGTGGTTCACGGGGACTATAAACTGAAAAATAATAAAAAGCGAGGCATTTTGCCGTTTCGTTTCTTTATTTTTGTAGTGGCACATCTACTTTATACTTCGTTCTCTTATCCGACAGTGACCTCGAACTCAAAATTTCCATAGATAGATAATTCAAAACAAATATAACACCATAGCTTCAGCAGTTTACAAATCTTTCGTTCCTTTCCAGCAGCTAAAATATTATAGAGGTGTGATAGCTGTCGTGATTGAATGAAAAAACAATCACTCTTTTCTATGAAACAATAAGACAGCGTGTTTTTAGGACGAGTAAAAGAAAAAAACTTGACAATTCACTTTTTCGATTCTGGCGTTTTATTTTTGATTCCTCTATTCCTCTCAGTCAGTCCTCAGAGATAGCCAAAATATCCAAAAATGGAGATTTTTCAAAAAGAAACAAGTCACCGAAACTTGAGCCAATCGCAAATGTTCCCTTTTTCCTACTACAAATGGGTCATAGACAAAAAATTATGTTTTGCGAGATTCCATATAAAAACTATCAATATTTTGCTAATATTTGGGATAATTCAGTAGCTTGTGGGTCATTTGAGAGGGGCTGATTGAAAAACGAATAAGAGACAAGGCATTTTTGCCGTCTTGATGCTGATTTCTTCTGCCACGTTTTTTGTCGCCATCGATCCTCTACCAACGGCAGAGGTTTTCAAACGACAAAACTATTTCCTTGACGACTGTGGTAAAATCACACCGAAATATAACGCTTACGCTTACGCCGCTTGCGAAAATCTCATTTTTTCCTCTTTTTCTCAAGACGAAACCGACGCATTTTGTGAAATGGAATGCGAAAATTAGCGCCGTTTTTTTGTCCCTCCAGGAAAATTTCAGAAGCGTGCGGCTCGTTTGAGGTCGGAAAAAATAAGCAAATTATTTAAGACAAGGCATTTGCTTCTTTAAAGTTAATTGTCTTTAGCAACGGTATATCTGTTTAGGTCTAAGCCATTCTCCGGCAACAGAGGTCACCTCATCCCATATCCATACACTAAAAGTCACTTGGAAATACAAAACCCCATGGAAACGGAACACAGAGTGTTTGAATTTTGTTATTTTTTTCACGTTAGGACCAATGGAAATCACTGCATAAGAAACAACCGTTAGCCAGAGATCTAGAACATTAATTTGATAAGCATTTTGGAATAAAGGAATTTTACCACTTCATGGAGCAGTACGGCATTGTATGAAAATTTTAGATTTCAGTATAAGGAAATCTCATGCTGTTTCATAAGGCCTGACTGAACACATTCTCAGTATAATACGGCGTCGACATGCGTACGCTATTTTATTGATATTGGTCCCATCAACAAGCTGAGAGTTTGTTTGGCAAGTAATTTGGCGGGTGACCGACAACTGAGGTCCCGGAAACGTAAGGATAACTGAGAAAATTAAAGAAGTATTTAGATAGTCACGTCGTCGAAATTAGCCTACTCTCAACGAAAGGCTCTTATGGGTCCGTAGTTGAACGTGCCATCCGACGAACAGAATACTACACTTGCAGAATACTACACTCTACATGCCACCCGAGCAGGGATTGGGATTCCACGGAAACACATCCGGAATTTCTTCACAAACGTGATTTAAACCAGGTCCCCGTAGGATGGTAAGTCAGCATCTACCAAACCAGCCCAATCCCCAACTAACTGAGACCTGAGGCGCGATCACGTGACTTTCCTGACCACTGTCGCTATTGAAATCTAAAACGCGAACGTCCATTGTTGTGAAATGTTCGTGGTCGCAGTCCGTGCGACTCGCACTAAGATTGAAAGAGCAGTGATTTTAAAGAGCAGGCGCAGTTTGAACAACACTCTTTGCATTTTTTAAATTCATTAGAGCTGTAAAAAAAATGACGACAACGCGAGCTCAGACACTATTAGGGTCCACAATCGAGCTCCCGATGCCCTTTACACAACATGTATTCCAATTTAACATCACATTAATGCAAATTCTGCGTCTTTTTACGGCTGAAAAAAACTAGACACCATAATACCAGACTTAAACGAACGAAACTTTGCGAAATTATTTCTCGATCCTCTGTTAAAGAAAAAAACGGTGAAGAGCGCAATGATTTCTGAATAAGCGACCGTTCCGAGCTCCGAAACACCCGCCGATATCCATTGGCAAACTCTTTTTTCCGAACTTCGCATCCATGAATAAACACGTCCGGCTAGCGAAAGGAATTATGCCCGAGCAGCTGAATGGGAAGTTAAAGTTGGAGGTCGTCCTTTTTTTTTTAATACCGTTGCCGCTTGAGGTATTATTTTTTCCTACCTCCTCCCTTTGGGCAATAACGCCTTTCATTGTTTTTGACTGACGAATGGATTTGGGGTTGTGCAACGAGAAATGAACGCTCAAGAGATTCAAATGGCAGCGGAAATAACAAGCTTTGACCTCATCCCGAAATGAGGTCGGGCATCATTCAGTTCTGCCCACGCTCTTTATACCCCCTCTCCACCTGCACCCTTACCTCAACCCTTCCCCTCTTAGCACTCCCACGTCCAAGCCTATACCATTCGAATAACGAAACGGATGCGTCCTTTAGATTCAAGTAATTCATGCGAATTAATTTTAAATTATCTCATCATCTCACAGCCATTTTAGCAACTACCATTCCCGTTGGGCGCGACGGAGAACAACGCGTGTTGAAGCTGAAATCTTCGTATTTATCAAAAAATCATCTGAGTTTTCCGAGATTATTCTGGTCAGACACAACGATTTTCCCTGTACATATCCACATATTTTTATGCTTCACCAACAGTTACTTTATTTTATCATTTATTTTATTAAGCATATCAGAACTAGATGAAATTAAAGCCAACAAAACAAAAAATACCACCGAGAGTGTTATCCAGAGAAGGAAAACATAAATAATTTCTTCCACGTTTTCCAAAAATATCCGTATATGCCATATTTTATATTCCACAATAATGCTGGGGGTAATTTTGTGGTGCTTCTCCATGCTTGGGACAGAAATAATGTGGAAATATGACCACACTGTACCGCTTTCAGTGGAAAAAAATATTCAGGAACTCACAATCATATAATTGTGCGTCCCAGAAGATGATATCAAAGTCACATGGGTGTCCGTAGAGGTATGGATATGTTAATAAAGTGTGCTAATATTACTACGGTGTTTATATTAGAAAGAAGTCGGATTCGACGCTTGGGCTTTACCAAAACGGTCATCTTTGTAGGACCTGTTGGCTTAGCTTAAAGATTTAATGTTAGTTAAGTTTGATGAGGAAATATTAGAACGGTGAATTAGCAATTTTAAAGATCTTTGAGGTTGTTCTCAATGGAGGAAACCTTATGCCTCGGCTGATATATTTTCTACGAATACCTGACAGCAAAAAAAGGCGTCAAACTGGTAGTCACGAAACAAAGAGCATTAATCTTAAGGAGCCCCAGCATCGTAGAACAAGTGATGAAATGGACTACCAACAACACGAAAACGGTGTAGTCATACTTTCTCTGGAGCCACATATTGATAAAAAAAACTCTATAATGTTCTCCATTAACATAGTTCTAGCATCTGAAAACATATGTACTTCATTGCTGGATATCACTGGTATTTAAAAAATATATTGGTACAAAAATTGGTTTCTGTAACGTGAAAACTAACACCGCTAGAGCAAAACGTATTGACGTCTTCATAATACTTCACAAGCCACCTCAAGGGTGTGTGGCGCGGGGTGAGTTATTGCCAGCACGCGCTACACTATACCCTTATAAATATAATGAAACTACGACTATCAATTCATTAGGAATAATCTGCAAACACCAGTCAGGAGGTGAAATTTCACCACCACGCACAACACAAAAAGTATTCCACAAATGTGATAGAAACTATTAGTATAAATGTCTTTTGCAGCTACATGCATGAACAGAAATACAAACTTTTTCCTGGAAACATGTACCTTTAGTTCACCTTAGCCAAATTTCTTTATTTATTATGATTGAAATAATGGTTGGGTAAAAGGTTTATTCCAAGTCTCTCGGCAATATTCGTTGAAACTGGATTCAGAAGGACGTGAGCTTTGCCAAAAAGTAGGCTCGCGTGTACCAACAAGTTGCTCCGTGTGATTTTTCCCTGAGAATGCCGCGGCCACGCCAAATAAAACCGTTCCATTGCCCGAGGCGAATTCGAGAACGCGCATTATTTACGAGAGCACGGGAATTTCTCCATCGGGAAAAGAAACGAAATCAGGCGGAGAGGTGGATGGTGCAATCCTTCGCTAGATTAGACCATTAAACTGCCCACCTCCATGACTTTGCGTTGCTTCAAACTTACCATTCAAAGCGCTGGAGGGCTTTAAAATTCATTGGAAATGTTAACGGACTATGATGGAGGCAACATATCTGCACACACAACTAAAATTATATGTGCACAATATATGAAGGTGGAAATAGCTAGAGTTTATTTTGTGAAATAAAACTTCTCGAAAACATCTCCTATTGAGGCGGCGGAGTAGGCCGAATAAGGCTTGCGCCAACGGTTATAACGGTAAAACGAAATATTAGTTTTATTTACTCGGAACGTAAAAACAGCGGAGAAGACCTTGGCCCCAAACCAAGCCTCAAGGTGCGTTATTGTCGCAGTGTCACATTCTTCTAGTCCGCGGAAATTTACAAAGAATTCTCGGGAGTTTTAAAGGAATCCAGTAAGCGAAGGAAAAAATATATTGGCGATTCTTGTATTAGTTTAAGTTTTTATGTTTAATGTTTTAAGATATGATGAAAAAACATTCCAATTATTTATCTACTGTCCTTGTAAACGCCATAGAGATACGTGGTAAGGGAGGTTTAGATGGTATGAAGTGCTTGGAAAGGTAGCTTTATGGATCAGCATTCATAAGTTTAATTAATGCAGCAATTTACCACGTACTTTCTCACACAGTTCATTCTAGCTAAAAGTTGATCTTCGGTTAAAACTCTTAAAATATTTTGTTCAATTATACATGCATAAATAATGCAGCATAAAATGTTACGGTCCTAATGAAATTCAGAATTGAACAGTAACTCACTCACCAATCACTCGCCAATAGTTTTCTAGTATCAATCGCCAATAGTTTTCTCTGTAAAAAAAGAAAGCTCTAATTACGAAAATTCTCACGCGTATATAAATTAGAAATATTTAAGAAGGACAGCGATAGTAGTTAACATTGGGTGAACGCATTATTGAAAAAAAAATAATTATTCTGTGTATGGCAGAGAGGAGATATTTTCGACAGGGATCCTCACAGAAAAAGTCAATTCAAACATCGATAATGATGATAAACATATCAGCGCACGACGATATGTGATTAATAGCAAAACAATATCCGACACTATTAGACCACTATAGTCGATGCGGGCATAAAATGTTATAAGAACCACTATCACCACCACGGTTTATTCAGTTGGAACAGGTCAATGTGTGGCAACGTCTTCTTCGCAGGCCCGCTTAAAGAAGATATTCAGGACCAACATTTTTTCCCGGATTTTCAAAAACTAGAGGCTGCACCCAAGCAACACTTTGAACTCTCCGACGCAGTATCCTTCTCCATAATAATTCTCGGATTTCACCCGAGAGGAGCTATTTTTTCCGGTTCAACGTAAGCATCGCGCATATTTCACATGATAACGATCGCCGGAGACAAATGTATGATCTGACGTCGGATTCGGCAGAGTATTCTTATAGAGTTGACACCTTACTTCACGAAATATACTTAGACTTTATTCCACCTAGAGAGGAAAAGGAATGTTCCTACCATTCAACTCTTTATAGAGTTTCCCAAAAATAAAAATAAAATGAACCTTTCTTGTGACACGGTCAAGAAATCCCGCGGCGCTGAAAAAAATCCAGGATTACGAAAGTCGCTTACTCTAGAATTTCATTAAGCTCGCTTCATTCATTTAATCGTAAAAAAAAACAAATGAATAAACATTTTACCGTCCGACCGTGTCGTGGTGGTCAGGCGAGTTAAGGAAACTCCACGTAGCGTGTTCTTTTTGTCCATTCTCTATCTTCAAGTTAAGCTATTCCAGAATGCTTTTCACGACTTATCCCCGCATCTATCTCACAAACTCTATCTCCTCCTCCAACATTCTTCCACCATAGTGTGTGGTATTCTACCCTCATTCCACCTGTTCCGACCAGCCCAACCTGCCCACCTCGTCTAACCCCACACCAACTGCCTTCCTTTAACTCCTCCCCTTCGAAGCAAGATTTCCCACACTCCGCAATGTTCCCCTCCAACCCCTTGGGTTGGTGCCACCCACCTCCACAACCATTCTCCTTCCCACAAACCCCCTCCCATACCTCTTTCCTCAACTCCCCTATCCCTCTGGCCGACTTATGGTAATGCGCGCGAGATTTTTCCTTAATCATAATAATAGACAGCATATTTAAATTTTATTTTTTAAATTACGCTGAGGCTATAACCATGAAGTACATATGGTCATATCAATGACGCAAAAACTTTCCTTAATACGACTTCACCTCTCATTAGTTAGCTAAGCATTCATGGACTGAGTTCTACGTTGATCGCTACGTTGGCAGTGTGAACGGGGCTTTGGGCTGGTGTCACCCACCTCCACCAACAATCTCCTTCCCACAAACCTCCACTCCATTCCCCCATTTCTCCCTCTCATACTCCCCACTCATCCCTCTCAACCCATTCCATCATTCCTGTTCGTTCGCATGCTTCGGCTTCTCACTTTCACTCGCCAGTGGACGCAACCCGACAGAGAGAGGGAACAGAAAAGAGAAAGAGAGAGAGACAGACACGGGGGCCCCTTGCGCGTTCGTCGGAGGAATTTTTCAGCAGTCTCGGGTGTTTGTGTGCGAGGGGAGGGGGCGGTGAAAAAGTATGGGCGAGAGGAAAGGAGGTGGGGAAAAAAGGAGGTGCCCAGGCGTAGCCGACCCGCATTGAATTCAACTTCGTCGATGCAAAAAAAATGAATCCATAATAGCACATTCCTACAGTCTTCAGGGAGAGAAAAAGGTTGGGAATGGTAATGAGAGGTGGGTAGGGAAATGATCACGAAAATATGAAATTATATCCACTCATTCTCTTGATGAAAAGCAAAGTACATGAGCGTAAACAGCCGTCACTAAACAAATAAAACTTACAGCTGCTGGCACGATAGTAACCGACCCTCATTGAATCCCAATCTCCCTACGTCTCTTAAAGAAAGAAAATAGATAAGAAATACGCAGCGTCGTGGGAAAAATTCATGAAAATTTGGAATCATATAAACTATTTTTCCACGGCAAAACAATGCGTGACGCTGGCTCAGCTATCTAAGAAACTTTATTTATGGGCAGAACACATGCTACGATGAAGTCTTCCAAGGGTGTAGTACGTTGCTTCGTAATTTTACAGCCTCTTTCTTTATGGTACGGAGTTTGGGCACGGCTGTGTGTGCTCGTACGCAGTTACCCGTTGAAATGCATGGAGTAGAATACCCTTAAGGCTCTTCCCAGGATAATTTGAAATAAATAAAGGTTTTTTTCATCTTCGCAAAAAGAACTTTGACAAAGTAAAAGCCATATTTCCAAAAAGATTTAATTCGTGTAGGCTTAATGGATAATTTATTTTGTGGAGGAAAGGTGATGCGACTTTTCTTTTGCCGATAAGGATGCACTTGTTGTCGCCATTACGCCTAACATCTCAGAGCTGACACTTAACCAAAATACTCGAAAGTTCAAAATGGAAACTGTGGTTTTTAAACAAACTATGGCGTACATGGTAAGGTACACCGTCGTTGTGGTCATGATTTAGGCGAACTAACGTGGGATACGTTATGATGGGTGGTGTTTATCAACCGGATTTGGAGTGCTAACTTGAGGTTACCTCCACGAACATAATTTCGCACCAAGCCGTTGAAAGTGGAAACGTACTCAGATGCACGCGAGCGAATGTGGTCCTGTAATAATAATAAAACCCAAGAAAGTTCCGAAACCGCTTTCGAAAGGCACTTTCAGGTTCTAAAACGGCATTTTTCCATTCCCATAATTCTTCTCATTTACTGCACGAGTGACAGGAACGAATTTTTCAATTCGCAATCATCCACCCACCCGTCAAAATTTGATAGACCGTACAATATTGTGAATGGTGCAACGTGGTGATCAATCGGGTGCATCAAATTAGGTAATAGTGGAAGTTTATCGCCGTCTCCTTAAATTTTGTAGTAGGTGAGCAATGTAAGTAGATCGAGTGTTGCATTTTCACTGCAACTATTATACCTACTTGCGGTACGTGGGCTACCTCCTGGACATGAATATGGGTCTCTAATGCCGCAAAACATTATATTGGTCCTCAAGTAGAGGGTATTTAACGTACACTCCCCTAACACGTGTAATGAGAGGTTGTGACTCTTGTGGTGTAATTACCACCGAATTTCTTCAAGGCGGGAAATGAACACCAAATATGAAGATTTCACTATTTTATTTTGTTTATTAAATAAATAAATAATAAATAAATAAATTGTATTGGCTCTAGGAGCATATCCTATGTAAGTACATAAACACTCGGACAGAGAAAGTACTACATTAAAATAAATCATAAAACACTCGGTATAATGAACAAAGATAACAAAATCATAAAACACTCGGTATAACAATAATTTTCTGAAAAACAAAGATTACAAATTCTTATGTAAATTCACATATCAAATTTCATCAAAGACAAATGAAAACAAACATTTATTATAAAGATTTCCAAAATTACGCAGTAATCTCTATTTTCAACTCTCAACTTCACAATAGTAATTTTCAACATATATAATTTTTAGTGATTTTCAACAATACAAAATTATGCAATAGCTATACAACAATCGAAATAAATTTGATGAACACAAAAACCCATAAACAGCAATAAACAGCAAGTTCCTCATGCTGATACAATTCAAGTTTCATGAAAATAAAATGAAAACAAACTTTTTTTATTTATTTATTACTACCTATATTTCAACATCTTGTGTCACCCTCAGGTAATGGGTACTACAAATCCATTTGTTGATTTCTTATCTCAGGTTGAGTGTTGAGTAGCTAATAAACTAACAATTTTGAGATATCTACATTGTTGGTATTAATTTCCTTCCTTGATGGACCGTTTTCACATCGCCATATCTGGAACATTCAATTTCGACCGAATTTCATGCTGGCCTGTAACAGGCTCTTTGGTGTATTTCAGAAATTTCCAACCCTTTTCTGGCATAGCGCATTCTGAAGTTGCATATTCCCTAAGACTATACCCCAATCATTTGGACACCTAGCAAAACATAAACATCTACAGACTACCCCTTGAGCGGCCATAAGGGCATGTGGAAGGAGGTATTACACCAGCCATAGAGAAGGGTGGATAAAGGGAAAATTAATTGAAGGATTAAAAGGGAGAAAAGTGAATGTTATGTTCACGGATTGTCTAACAAGGGGTGTACACGACACTCGAGAAACCGATTGAGCTCAATTTTGCTGCGTCGGTAGTTTGTGATCAATTCATTAAATACCTAAGCGAAACGACCCACCTCTCGTAATTTTTCGAGAAAAAAAATATTTTAAATCGTAAAAAAACATGCATGGGCATGTAAACCCTTTTATTACACTTTCAAATAACTGTCGCGTTAGTCTCTGGCTCTGCATTTGTTGTACTTATTATTGATGCGTGGGATTGCGGAATCTTATAATCTATGGGTTCGGCAGTGCATGGAAAAATGATAGCTAAACTTCCACTGTCATTCAGCTATGTTTCGTATACCCCTGAACCACCGAATCACGGGCTCCTAAGGGTAGACGCATACGCGTACCCTAGATTGGGAACCACCGGAGAATTTCACCCCAGAAAATCAAACTAAATTTCTTTCATCTCCCCACCATTTGCCGCACTCTTTCCTTAGCCTAATTACCCAGAGGTAAGACCCATCCACCCGAACCCAAGAATATGATGTCAAGCGTTTCCCACGAATAGCATTCGAGCACAATACGCTGCCCGAAAAATCACATTCGAAGCCGTTAAAACAGCGTAGGCAACGCTGCTCCCTCTTCCCATGGCCACCTATTCCATCCTGTTACTTGCCCCGTCCATTCTCACGCTCTCTCTCTCTCTGAGGCTACAACTCTTTCAACCCGACTCTGACCAGTGTCTTAAAGCCATCTTATCTCTGCAAATGGTGACACGCTTCCAAACGTCTTAAGTGCCTCCCGGATAAATAAAAACAGACGGTGAAAAATGGAGACAGGGTGGGCGCATGAAATATTCCGAAGACGTCTCCGGAAACCCTGGGTAAGCTACTTAGAGCGAGATGTTTCTGTACTCATAACATATACCATATTCGAATTTTATTTTTAAGGCAAAGCAACTGCAAGAAGTATGACGTATATGTAGTGATATTACTGACGCAAAAACTTTGTTTTACTAGATTGAAATTCTCAGTAATTAACAAATTACAATTATGTAAGCCTTTAATTTGACTTATTTATTGCACGCCGTACGCTGAAAACGCCTTCAAAACTGAAGCCTTTTTTGCGTTGCTGTCGTATAAAGTATTACGGTAATAAATTAATTTTTAGGAACTGTTGAGAAAGAATACGAATAGCACACCGTGAACTTTCTGACGCGATCTCTGCGAGTATAGCGCATAGCCTGGCGCATCCTGTGATAAACGGTGTTTATTTTTGGTAAATATCTATGAGCACTGTAAGAGGATGATATTTTGGTATCTTTGGAAGGGTGATATACTTTTATTTATTATTATATATATATATATTATTAGGTTAAGTTACCGATTAAGGTAGATTTAAGGCGAAGAGAGTAAAAATCCTATTATTATTGAAGTCATCTACCGGTTAAGGTAGGTTTAAATGGAAGAGAGTAAAAACTCTTTGGCTATATGTATTTGCAGGACCCTAAAATTCTATAATTATGGATAATTCGTTGAATTTCTATGTTTATGTCGTCTTGCTCGAACCACCTAAAGCGGCAGAATCGTCTTCGAAGGCACAGACAGACAGGGGGGAAGAGGAATTCCGTCGTTTTTTATTTCCAGCCGAGGGAAAAAATTGGGCTGTCATGCTAACGTTTCCGTGGGCCACTTCCGCAAGGCCGGGTCCCTTTCCAGGAACGCACACCGATGGAAACACGCTGACTTCGGGAGAAAATGTAAATGCCTAATTGCCGAGAGGATCCCAACCATGAATCATAAAAGCTGCCGCCGCAGGGTAGGATGCGTCCGACTTTTTTAGTTTTCCCTGAATGGGAACTCGAACGTTGAAATAAATGAAGACTCGAATAGGAATTTTGCCGCTGATCACCGAGTAAAACGTGGGTGAATTAGTCGGGGTAGAAGATACCTTGCGGGGTCATTCTAGACGAATTGCGTGTTTTTTTCCGGGCCAGCGATTAGCCGAATTAGCCTCGGGAAAATTGTCCCGAACTTTACATTTATGGGTCGTGCTCTTTTTTTTAAGGTCATTGTATCTGTAAGTTTTTTTTTCATTCCATGAAGTCATCCATTGGTTCCGTTTTTCGCCTGAAAATCTAATCTGACGGTGATGTGTTTCGGTATAGCAAAGTTTTGTGGCTCTCACTTGTGAAGAGCATTACGAAAGCATGCTAGCGAGGTGGTAGTAAGGGGCCGAGGGTCCCTCGAGAAATCCCCACGGAAGTCCTTCGGTACTTGTTTCGGTGTTTGTACTTGTATCGGTGTTTGTTGTCAACAAAGCTTGATTCCCTCTTACTGATCTCAAACTCTCCGCTGGCTAAAGCTATCAAGTTTTGCTGTGCCTATTGATAGGGTAGATATGAAAAGATGGAGCTTGAATCAAATTTAGGTAAAAAGTTTGATGCAACTATCAAGTTGACAGTATGTATGCTCACAAAGGTACCTAATTAGCAATAAAAATAAATCTGGACTGAAATTATAGCCCCACGGAATGTGTTAACTCTTGATCTATATCAGTTGCGTGTAGCCGCTTTCGAGGGTAAGCTCTGTGATTACGTCAAGACCCGCAGCACGAAGACTATTTCTTAAAATGCCGTCTCGCAATTCCTTTTGGAGACTGGTAAGGCAAAAAATGTTCATTGTAGTCAGAGCATACGAATACACTAAATGAGATACTGTGTCTGAGTAAGGTAAAACAATAATGCGAAAAGCCTGAAATTCTGATAATTTTCTAGGAATACTACAATAATATGTCGAAGATATTACTTTTCTCAGCAGAAGAATTATACGTTTAAGTTCGAAAATGATCGAAGTTTCGAAGGAAAATTTTTTTTGTAGTTAGAAGAAGCTTAAATAAAAGATTGTTTGAAACACTTCCTTTTTGGGTTAAGTGACAAATAAGGCCTGGTGTTAGTAGATTTTGATACTTTTTCCACGTTGCTCTGGAAGTCCGAGCGTCGCGGCGAGAGAAATAAAACGAAGAGCGCTCTTTACTCTTATTAATATGCAAATCAACAATTACTTTTTTCAGTAGTTTCAATTCCGCAGATTTATGAATGCAAAAATTGGGAATGGAATAGGAAATGAGGGGTGAAGGGATACTGAAGGCCGCGATAGAGGGGAGGACGTTAGGTAAGCGAGGTAGGGGAAGAAAAAGAATAAGGCTTTATGGACGGGAGTAAGAGAGGTAGGGCATATGCTGAGATGAAGAAAGACGTGTTGTAAGAAGATAGGGGCCTGCGCATGTAAAAACGCACAGGATTTATTCTTCATTTCGTCTTCCATTTCAACTTACCTAACCGGTAGATTACCCTAATAATAATACATTGAGAATCTCCACGTCATTAAAAAATGTTATCATTCCTCCGACCTATTTCATTTCGTGACCCGTTGTTTGCCAAGGTCGTCTTCCTAAGGTCCAAACGTGATATCGGTTATCAATGTCGCCTCGCGATAACGCAGCGTTGTATCACGGACAGTCATTAATCGGTGTTCGTGGGGCTCAGCTGTTGACACGCCTTGCCTACGTGGCTCGGCTCATGGGAACGGCATGAACATGATTTCACACTCACGAGATGGCCGAGGGAAAGTGAAGAGCGGAAAAACATTGCGATAGGGAAAAATGAACGGTGGTTTTATAGCATGAATGAGCACTTACTTCTCTCCTGACTTCGCGGAACCTTTGTGTTTTTTATGCTCAAAGGATTAGTGGAAAGACACTCCACTCAATTAACTGTAATGACCCGCCAACTTCAAGGTTCTCGATTCGGGGTCGACGCGAAGCGAATTGAAACGTCATCTAAAAAGTTTAATGAGCCACCAAAAAAATATTTTGGAATACGAATTGCACAGAGTATGAAAAGATTAGGTATCTCTTCGCTTCCAAAAGGAGATGCGTGGGCAGCTGAATGCAAAATTTGAATACCTAATGAATTCTTGTTTTGCCGTAATAGTAAATGCACAATTATGTATACTTCTTTCAATTAGACAGCGGAGGGAGAGTTATCTGTTGGTCCCCGGAGACTTCTCGTGATAGAAAGGCAACAGCGGAAATATCTACCGCAACAATCACATGAAAGGATAATTTACGAGGAGCTGACTCACATCGGAGAGTTAAAGAACTGGCCCATTAGAGGCGCAATTTGCTGAGAAAACATGGATTTGTTGTCCGCCCAATAATAGGCCACCATTAATGCCAAATACATAAGGCCAAACGGGCAGCGTTACGTAGCTGCTACGCGTACGCTGCTATGACTTATTCCCCCCGCCCTATCTTCAACTGCCGCTGAGAACAGCACTTACTGAAGATGTTAGAGCACTTAGAATGTACATACAATAACGAAATACCCAAGCCATATAAACACGAACTTCGGACTGAATTAAGAGAGCAGAGTCATAAAAAAACAGAAAACCGACAAAAACAGGGCATATGCTATATCAACCCGGTTTAGACCGCAAAAAGTGCACAGGTAATCAAACTAGAGTGCTCGCTTTGTAACTAAAATAAAGAGGAGACAGCAAAATGAAATGATTTACCATGACTGTCAAGGATGAATGTCACATTCCGTTGTCCTTAAAGAGAAAGGATGTGATTTTGCGAACAGAAGAAAGAAGTGCTACAGTAGATAAAATCAGCTAACTTTTTCAGAAGCTTATTTCTTTCTTGCATTAAGTGGACGACAGGAAGGGCATGACATGCGGTAGGATTAAGGACCTGGAGCATGTCCGTTCGGCCCCTAGGGACCAACCGTCCTAACGCTTTGTATTCCCGAACCTTTCGGCATCGAAATGGTGGGAAAGAAAAGTTGAAAATATTTAAGAATATCTTGCATGATGAATTAAATAATGATTCGAAGAGAGTACAGAAAACCTTGACCGTAACTATCAAAAAATGATTATTATAAAGAAATTATGCATGTGGTGCCACTGCCATTTTCAACACCATATTACCTGCGAACCTTAAGTGCTATAAAACTAATATAATACACATTTTAAGCGTGTGATAAAATACCATCCGGGATTTTTATGACACGATTAAAAACAAGTGTTACACATGAAATATTTGCTTCGAATTTTCGCATAATAACAAACATGACATCTTCAACCAGTTCGATTAACATAATCTTCCCCATAACATTGGGAAGTTCCGCAAAAAAATGTCTGCTCCTCTCAAGGTAGTTTTGAGAAATTGCAGGATGTTGTAGGACAATATAATATGTAAAGCTTTAATGGAACAGGATGGAGGGAGGGCGATTCTCAATTTCTCACAGCACCATGAATGGTAGAATACTCAGTCGATGTGAGAATAGGGCTTTCGGTATGTTCACATTGAGAGGATTACTTAATCCCAAAATGATATGCTCGTTCGTGCTAAAAGCATGAAACAGAGGAAATATACGTACGACTAAGAGGACCGGTCAAGAGTTCCCTCATTTATGAGAAATGGAGAAATGCAATAAAAGAATTTATTCTAAAAAATTTAAGGCCACTTCTTGCCTATACTGGTTAGTCAAAGGTTATTGCAGCGCCTTAGCTTGGTTTTTGTTACCCAATTCCTGAGACCCCTCCGTTCTACGCACTGTACCAACGCACTACCCTCTCAGCCGCCGTAAGACCAAGGGGAGTATTAAAAATGCAAGGCTCAGCATATTCTTTAAGTGTATCAACTACGGAGCCATATGCAGCGCATAAATTTATCTATACGCCCTTATTCAGACGATATATTGTTAGTTTAAATCAAATCAACACCTCTGGATGTTGCATTGCGAACTATTCCATTTTATCTACCCACAAACTATTCTATAAGACGCCGAATTTCGGCTGAAAGTATCCACCCGTCTTTCTTTCTTTCGGCCGCTAATGTATTCATGAGCAATTCACTACAGCCTTGCTTTATAGCACCTTCTCTTTATTTTTCTTTTGAGTCTGGTCAATCCTCGGAAACGTCCCCAATACCTTCTTCATGAGGGCATGCCCCTTTGGCTGCAATACCAGTGCTTTTTAACGACCGAATTTTCCACGGACATCTTTCGGGGTAGGAAAGAGGATTGGGTGGTTTAGGGGTTGAGGTCCCAATGACTGTGAGAAGTCTTTTCTTGTCGCCATTTAGAGACCGGTTGGGATAACAGGTGAGGTGAAATAGTGGACCCTTTCGCCCTCTTCGAGTCCTTTTTGACCACTTCAACTCCTCCCCATTCCAACGAGTTTCAAAGAATGGAGGGAGGGACATACCATTAAGTTCCATGATGGGACAGCCCATAGAAAACTTTCCCGACCTACATTCAGTGAATGGATGCGGCCTTTAATCTGAGATTCTACCACTATGGGACAGCTCGAACCCGCTTGGGCAGCTCTTGGACTCTCTTGGCAGCTCTTGGCCCGGGCAGCTCTTGGCACGCAGTATGCAGATACTCTGTGCTCAAGGGCTACCTGATCAACTGCATTAACACTACACTTGCACTCACCCAACATGACAAGTTGTTTTTCAGGTTGTCTCTCCCTCCACTGTGAAACACTTCATCCCAACTCCCCAAAATCCCTCTTTTCTGCGAGCGACAAAAGCCCCACCCTCATCAACGCCTCCGTCACCTCTTACGCAGTGCTTCGAAGGTGACATTCCCTGGGTGGGAACGAGTGAGAATAAGGTGACGTCTTCTGGGGAGGAGGGCCACTTCAGCCTTGGTGACTTTGGGAAGGTGGAGGGGCTAGCTTTCGTCGAATATCGTCCGCCGAATGAGATAATCTCATTTATCACGGCCACTTCTGCGAGTGGGTGGGTCCTTCAGGAATGCTGTCGCGATAAAAGTTACGGCCTTTTATTTTTTTTTATTTTTCCCCTCAAAGTCACTCAGTGGACAAGAAAGGTCTTAAAGGTGTCCAAATGCTTTTCCAGAGAGAACTCACCAAAAGCCTTTCCGTCAAGCATTTTATTTCCGTTCGCCGAATTCCATTCAGTTTCTTGGTGGACGAATTTCCTTCTCGTGAGAAGGAATTCGGTAGTAAGTGGAACATTCAGTAAGTCGTGCTGACAAGTGAATATTAAGTTAGACGGTAAATCAATTATCCTTTAATTATAGACCCAGCAATTCCTCTTCTACCGTTGGGCACCACATACAAAAACGAACCAAATGTTATAAGCCAATGTAAGTAAAAATTGAACCTAGTCTTGAATTCAAGTACTCCTAGTAGTGATGCAAAATTTCTCGTAGAAAAATAAAAAACCACGTAGTCTCTGACGCTACTAATGGTGTTAAGAGCTGGAAGGTAATATTCGAAAATAAAATTATAATAAATAATAATAAAACGTTTATTGTCGTAGACCCATCGGTCTTTTAGACATTTTGGTACCTCATTCACACAAGATATAATTTAAAAAATATGATAATACTTACAAGATACAAGATAGTCAGAACGTTAAAGGTAAAGGGAAGGGAACTTTTTAAAATTCGGAATGCATATTAAACGCGCACTTTTACCAAGTCTACGAATTCAGATCTGAGTCTCAAGACACGGTAGAGGTAAAGAGGCACCCTACCGATTGCAAGGAAGTATTTCGACAAAATGTAATAAGATCCCAAATTATACTATAGATTTAACACCGGAAAAATATTCACATTAAATGTATATATAATGTCCTACTACATAGGCATGTTCAATTCATGGCTAACATCGAGGCATTCTTCCCGATCTCGAGTCGTCAACTTTAATGACGCTTCTTCTTCTGCACTCCGCTGGCACATAAGAGCTTTTCAGGGGTAGAGTAATCGTAACTTCTCGCAAGTTTGGAGACATTACTTCACATTTAATGTCATGAAACTGCGATTTCTTTGGCACTTCCTGTTTTCTGTTGCATATCATTCGCAAAGGATGCCGAACATCAAATTCAACTTAGTAGTTAAACCAGTGAAACGACTCGCCGAAATTTCTCTTAGCTCTCCTTTTTCATGAAAGATAACGGCCAATGCAGGCTTTATGGCTCCATTTTACGCGATTACGGCATTTAAGAATGCATAGAATTCGCTAACATAAGAACTTGGGAATCTTAATGATCACTGTTTAATACTAATGCAAAAAATAGTTAAGTCACCACAGAAATAAGGTAGATAGTTGAGTTTTGAGACGAAGAGTATGTGTAAACATTATCAAAATGAAGGCCTCCATTTGCTGAATACCTTAGATATCCATTAAAAATAATGGCTTGTGTCGTATTTGGTAACCTAGTCAGAGTGCAAGAAAGTTACCATTAAATAGAAAGGAATGGAGAGCAGCTGTTCGAATTAAACAACTGAAGAATGGTCGTATTTGGCTCCACTTTGTTTAAAATCTTACCCCAGAAATTAAACTAAGTGAAAATGAGCAGAAAATTTGACGTTACCTCCATCGCTAGACGGTTTACACATGACAATAGGAAATTTTCTTGAAAGTTAGCGATTTCTTAACTTCGACGGAGATGGGGTTGGTACGGAGGCTAGATTACTGGATTCCCATCCTTACGTACGGGTTCGAGTCCCAGCAATGGTGGATATTTTTGAGTAAACGCCCGATACCTATTTGGGTGGTGAACATAAGTTCGTACTAAGCAAGTGTAGTATATCACAGTTCCTTGGAGGGGACCTTATAATTGTGAATCCTAAGACGGCTTTCGTAAAGAGTATAGGCTAATGCCGACGCTGGGTTTCTTTCCCCCCCATCCGTCATCCACCACCCAATCCTTTCATTAACAACTTACAAATGAAAATCACCTCCGTTTGCCGGTCGCCACCCCCAAACAATCTCTTCTTCGAATATTAACTTCGATATTTCATATTAGGATACATCGTAACGAACGAACATCTCGTAATTCTTGCATGCACTTCGTTAATATTTCGAAGATCACCCCTGTTGAATGATACAACGAGATTTTCAATACGATCAGAAAGACGGGACGTGGGGCTGTATTGCAAGACTTACGCATGTCCGTCAGGCGACCTCCCGTACGGTTCCGAGGCCCACTTGGCAGGAAAAAAATCTCCAAAAAGCAAATAAAAATACAAAAAAAGGAGGAGTTCTGGCAAACAGGAATATAAAATGAGACTGTCCCGTTTCAAACTATCGCCGGCATTATCTCCTTCCCGCATTTCAGATTCAAGATGCAAGTCGTTTAGGGCTGTTTTTATTCAGCTTCCAGGGAGGCGTTTACGACCAGGCCAGTCAGTTGAGGCTTCATCGTTTAACCACACCAGGGGAGAGACTAATAAGAGAAAGACTTGTATGGCAAAGAAACACTCCGAGACAAAAAAGATGCACGTTCGGATGACAAGAAAGGCAACGCCAACGCTAAAAAAAATCCCTTGAACTCTTCAGATTATATCTCCACATCGCGCAAGACTTTTCCAACTCTACCGGCAGTCTACGCCATTACTGAGGAAAATATCCAGAATTTTCATATTTACGAGTAAACAACCGAAAGGATTTAACCGGAATTCACCATTTCCGCCTCGCTAATCCTGGGTCTCTCTACAAGCCTTGGGATTATACGGATGTTTAAACAATCGTATTATTTCAGAATGAATGAGAAAACGCTCCAGTCTTCGAGATATTCCATTTTAGCACATTGGATACTGGACATTTGTTATTCTAACTTACCCCTGCGGCCGGGTATTTTTCCAGGGTACTTTATTGAACTCAAAAATTAAATAGTTTATACCCCATCTATTTCATATAACATTTATCTGAAATTTTCACTCTTCGTAGTAAGTATCAGGAGATGCATAATGAGACAATTCATTGCAATGAATATATGAATGTATTCCTTTTACAAATTAAAATTTCAATAATATAATGAATAACATGCAGTGCAGTCCTCAGCTATTTTACAATAATGGGCAAAGTTTTGTTTGGCCGCTCCAAAAAAGAATTTATTCGCCGGTTGTGATTTATTCCACCAGGCCAGTCAGTTTGAGGGATACTCGGGGGGTTTCAGAACGTTTCCTTTCCCTCCAGAAACTCAATTATTAATTTATAGGTTTCCTCTAAGCTTCGAGTTTTACGTGGAAAAATGTTTGCTGCGATTATTTATATAATGTCTACTTCTTGTGAGTGAGCGTAATTTTAACCGTAAATTAAATTGCAATTTTAGGCACAGTTCCTTTAAATGGGCTGGTGACAAGAATGCTAAGGTTGGAAACTGATCATCCACATATTTTATTGTGCTTTTAATTGAAGTTAGTATTGAGTTGCAGTCAATTTACCGATGCACCAAGGGAGGTCAATTTTGGTGGAAATACTTAAAGAAAGTTCGTAACAGTTTCTCGATTTTAATACTTTATGTCCCCTTATTACAATCACTAATAAGCATAATAAAACCCTTAAGTGGTATGTAAGCGTTTAATATAATTATAAAACTTGAGATTCCACAAATAGGTGCCAGCTATTTAACTAATTAAGTAAAAGTTTACTGTGAAAGAAGACGAACATTGAATATCTGACCATTCAAGTGTCTGAGGCGTTCAACTGATTTGAAATTTTTGAACATTGAAAATAATCGAGTCTTTGTGATTTCTATTTATGAGACAAATTTGCTTCGGAAGCTTTTTTTATATTATTCAAGCAGAATATTATATCATACATTAAGCCGTCGTCTTCACTGACACTCACTTCTATAGGCAGCTTCATTTGCTTAGGGGCAAAATCTAGTAGCCAGTACACGGATCACACCCATGTATCATGGACTTAGGACTGCATTTTCACATTATGACTAACGATGTCAACATACAAATACCTTTTCCGAGCATCGAAAGCCATGAAACTCGTACGGAGATAGGTATGTTTTCCCCGTTAAAACTTGTCAAACTGGTAAACGAGTTGCCAACTTTGAATGTTGATAACGAAATCCCACTCCACATTCCTTCAAAGCGCATATGATACAGTGAGACATTGCGCAGTACACACCTGACTCGCTCGGATGGCTTATATTGGTTATTTAACGGTGATGGTGATTCGAGCAAGTAAAATTATCCAATTCGATCGGTTATTAGAATATTTCCGATATTGGGATCCATTGGGTACTAAAATACGACGGATAACCGAATATTTGAGCATTTAGAAAAATAAGGTATTGTACATACTTATACATAATAAATCTCATTTTCATCAACAGCAGTCATCAATACATAGATTGGTTTGCCGCAACTCTCCACTCCTTTATCTTTCCAACTAACTGCTTTATTCGTCAATAATTTCTAACTTGGACATCCTAAATCATTTTATTTACGTATTCCATCCTTGGTCTTCCTCAGAGAATTTTTTCCCATTTACAATCCTTTCGAAATGGGGTGCAGAGGGCTCTTACGTCTCAGAATGTATTCAATTTCCAATTTTCGAGGGAAAATATCCGGAATATTCACTTTCCCTCGAGAGTGAATAACCAAAAAGCATTTAGCGGAATACAACATTTGTGCATTGCTAATAACGGTGGTCCTAAGCGTACACCAACAATTCTTATTATGTAGCAGAATTTCCATCAAACATCTTGCCCAGCTTTTCGAAATACTTGATCACTAGTCTCTCGCTCCGTTCTATTTCATCTGTCTTCATCTCTGTCCAGTCAACATTAATGCGATATTAACCGTAAGCACTATACTATCAAATATTTGCAAATAGAAATATTAGGGAAACAGTTCCAGGACAAGACTCCGCATACGTTAAATCACGTCAGACGAAACTATGTGAAAACTTGCGATATTCGTAATTCAAAATTTGGCTATGTTATCACGTTGTTAAATTCAAACAGACCTAAATTTCGACAACCTGCGTTATTATCAAGGTCGCAATGTCCTTGATAATGGCATAAGTTGTCGAAATCTAGGTCAGTTTGAAGTTGATAGTGTGAAAGCTGTATAAGAAATTTAATTTTTGCGAAAACCCCGATCGTCACATCAACCAGTGCGAAATCAATAAACGCAAGCAGGGCAACGGTTATGGTTAAAATTAAGTTGATGAGAGTTGGTTATTAAAATTAAATTGTTAAAATTAAGGGGGGGGCATGCTCCTTCAATGAGTAGAAGAGGATTAGTCATTCGATGAAGATGAAGGGATGTGGGCTGGAGTTCGTGATTAAATTGAAGGTCGTGGTGGCATCGCCGCTTTCAACGGATGTTAAGACTAAATATTTAGAGGAGGCATCTGCCAACGCTTGATTTCTTTCCAGGTTTGATGCTTCCCTTCCCACGAATATAAAAAAAAGCCATACACATCTTCCCATGGAACGGAATACAAATAACTACTTATCTACCCACTCACATCTGGGCCCAATCGGGATTTTTGGGTTAATGAGAACGTATTTCAGCGCGACAGATTTTGAAAGACTTTCGCTTATCTGCGCACATGTTGAGGCCACGAAAATAAATTCCGGTTCACATCGAGTATGGGAGCATAAGAACTCTTAACTTGGGCGTGTGAGTCAGATATAGGAAGTTTACAAAAAGCCTTGAGAACCAAACGCAGGGGATGCCTCTTTTTCATTTTCCACGTTCTTACACTAAGTTCACACTCAGTGATTCAACCCGTAGGTTGGTTTGGATAGTTGAAGGCAGAGCTCAACCCGGACTAAGCCACGGGCGTGTGAATTTCACACATTCAGGGTAGGGGGGCCAGTTCCTTTCCCTGGGCCACCTCGCACTCCGAGGATTTTTGTACGGGGGTGTTCAAAGGCTTCACCCGGATTTGAACCCGGGACCCTTCGATCAGTAGCCAATCGCTCTACCCAATAAGCCACCACGCTCCTACACAAAGTTGGCAAATCACAAATAGGAGCGGTTTCTTCGGAGACCAATCAGAAGCTACCTAGCCGGGTAAGTACACATCAACAGCGACAAAAAATTGCAAAAGAAAAGTTGAGACAAGTGGCTTTAGATGGAGTCGCTTGTTACTGAATTGTTTCACGAGTGACCGTTTTTGTTTAATCATCAAAATGGATCGCAATTTCAAAATTTTGAATAACACTAATTGGACAAATGTAAAAAGCACATTCATTAGATTGATGAAAAAAAGAAGTATTTTCATTGGTTGGTTTAAGGACATGGGCGATTGCAGCCTGAGCTTAAGTCACGTTATGCTCTTTATTTTATGTTCTCATGCTCAATGTCTGTCGGTCGTATGTATTCCGTGCGGCATCTAGTAAGAAAGTGTGGTAGAAGAATTGATTTATAATTTTGGGATCATTTAGTATAGTTTAATGCCTGTTTCTCACGGTAGAACCCTCCTTAATACGTCTCAAATCAATTGGTAAGACTGAAAATATTGGAAAATGGTGCTTCCTAGCGACTGAGCCTCACCCTCAAACTCAGTTTCGAGATACGAATCATGGAATAGAGCAGTTTCTCTTTCCAAGAAAATGTTTCACAAAATTTTAAAAAAATGTTATCTTTTACACAAATGCACAAAGTATTATTCGCCTAAGTTTACCGTAAACGGTACCGTACACAAATTGAAAAACTATTAAAAGTTGTAGATTACAATATTTAAAGTTAGTATACACATATGGCTCCAAGTGGATGATGCAAAGGTTAAGTAGTGTGGCTTCAACAAAAATGGAAGAAGGAAAAGAAATCGATATGAATGAATCTCCTCTCATTTTCTGCACACAGAAATCCGGGTACGTGGTAATATTTATGAAAAGAGGCCAAAAGAACTAGTTGGTACTTATGCCTTACCACTTGCGTTGAAATTGGATTTGGCCCCATCAGTTAACTGAGTAATGAAACGAAAGAAGAAGCAGTTGAAATGAGTTTCAGCTCAAATCGAAAATTATTTTCCCCGGCGGCGGTCTCATTTTCAGGTAATACTGTCTCGTGGAGGAAGGAAAAAATTAGGTTAACCGTTATTGAAGTTGGTTTCGTCCTTATCTTCCAGGTTAATTGCACTCCACCCCACGGAGTGACATGAATACATTCATTTCTTTTCCCAGAACACCAAGATAAAGACTGAAAAGAAAAGGGAAGGGTAAATTGGGGTCTCCCTTCAACCGTATCCAGGTCTCCTGTCGAACGCTCAAAAATAATTGGAAAATGAAGACGGTAGTATCTTTGCTTTCCGTTGACACTACATTTCCTTTCACATTTCTTCATTGCCAATTTGTGGGTGAAGACCTAAAAAATCCTCTCAAGTAAAATTCTTCTATCTCGAAAATAGAAATATTCATGGTACCCTGGACGCCAAAATATTTTTCAATAGAGATAACTACAATAACTACTCCACTCTGCCTGATCTATAATATATGGGGTATAATATTTGCTCTCCTGTAGTACTTCTCATACAGGTAGTACTTCTCATACTAGTACTTCTCATGTAGGAAGGGAAAAAATAGGCTTTGTGGATGAAACGAAAGTAAGAAAGACCAATGCCTTCCTGAAGAAACAAATAGTATCAAGTAGTCGATACCTTCGGTACCTAATATATGAAAATAAGGTTCTATAGGCTTCTATACATATACATCCAAACCTATCTTAATTGTTAACCTGCCAATCATCATAAAATTCCTCAAAATTCAATTTTATATGCACTAAATTAATTTTCTAATTCATTACGATGCGAAACATCTCCTAAACACTCGATCAGCCTACCATGAAAAATTTCATAAGATATGATGCTTCAAATTCTCCCGCGAAGGTAGTTGGGTGAGTGGTGAAGGGAAAGAGCAACGATCTTTTTTTGCATCAGAGGAAGAGGGGTAGGAAGTATGCCAAGCTAAGGAGGGTATTCTTCGAGCGAAGAACTAGGAGTTTGAAGTTGTGACGATGCAGGTAAAAATGCTTTCTTTTCATTCATCTAATTTTAAATCATAAGATCAACACGAAACTTTCAAAAATTATGCTTGTGTATTTTTGCGGAATATGTAAAACCATTAAGGAGGTATTTTGTTGATTTTGATCAATACTTGCGCCCACACGCCCATAAAAGACAGTTCGTAAAACTGTGTGAATTATTGGTGTAAACCCTCTTGCCAATCGCACACCACAAAGGAGAAGAAAACTTCTAATCCATGCCTAGCACGCTATGAGCAACAGATTCGCTAAATGAAAATCGTATCAAAGGTGGAATAAAAGGCAAAAGATACATCACTACATCACTATTCCCAGTCCATACTCCAGGAATGCCTGGAAAAAAGGTAAAGCTTTCTGAAGAGATTTGAAAACAAGACAGTGTTCTGACGCCATTTATCCATTCGTAATGCTTTTTAGATTTTCTTAGTGTCCAAACTTAATGTAACACAAGAGCGGAGACAAGATATCCGATGCAAACTTTCAAAAAATGAAGTAAAAGCAAGAATTCGGAAATGTAGGATCACTAGGTCTCACTCCTTGTCAGTTCCAACATCGTATCCTCGCCAGTGGATTCACCACCGGGCAAGTAGAAAGTTCCACCAGTTCCCTCACAACGAATGAGATACAGTAGACGGTGTGTCGGCCAGGTGAACCAATTAATGGAGGCAGACTCGGGTCCTACCCATCCTGCTCGCTCGAAAAAACACATCGAACGACCTTGAAGGCCGTGCTAATTTATGTTTTCAGTCCAGAGAAAACATATCCACGATGATCCCTTGTTATGAACGCAGATTCACATTCGAAAGTTCATACGTTTTTCTCGAATTATGAAAAATAAAGTGAAAGAGGGGGCTTTTTACCTATTCATGGGTGGGACAGGATCAGAATGATCAAGTGAAGATTTTCCCCGTGTTTTTATAAGCTAACGCGATTTTATATATTCCACTCGCATATCTCATGCATCGATTATTTGCACGACGTAACCAAAGAATGAGTCCGGGCAAGCGAAAGTTCGTACTTCATATTCTATAACCGCTCCAATTCCTTGTCAGAGAATTCCAGCACGTTACTACTACATGTTTAGCACATCCTTAAAAGTGGAATGCTTGTGGAAAGAGTAATTAATTGTAGCTCGCCGAACAATTCTGAGAATAGAATTTGTTACTAGCTGATTTCAGCACGAAAATTATTTCCAATGTCAGCCTGAACGTCAATATATTATGTTCAATCATTAGTTCTGGAATTTGAAATTGCCAGCAATATCTACATTGCTATCTTATCTAATAAAATTACTTTGCTTCGACTCTATTCACTTTCTGAAGAAACTACAATCACGAAGCAAATACAATCACGTTTAGAAGAAATATTTTAGAGCTGTTATTTTACTAGTGTTTACAATCCTATTTTCATGTTAATAATTAATTACGCCTAAGATGTCGAATGAAAATAATGCATGCGGAAATTTCCTCTAAAGCACATGCTGTAATAAAGTTGAATCAAGCAATACACATTTCTACAGCTCTCAATGTGTTACAAATATATCTTAACGAAGAAAGCAATAAAGCATCCGGATGTGTGGTAAAATTATTTCTGCATTGAAAGGACGAACATTTCCTCACGCATACGCTAGCGTTTCTGTGTAAGCTCAACGATTCCCCGGAAGAAAAAAGCCCACACTTAAAGGTAACGCGTTGGGACTGAAAAGAGAAAATTCAAGCAACGCCTATATGCGTCGCTTTGCCCTCGATAAATTTTATGGCGGGCCACTTACTATTTCAGCACGTTCCTCAAGGACAAAACTTGGGTGGCCTCTCCTATAGAGGTGTTTACAAGTTTCACCATATCGATCTCCGGGTCAGGCAAATTCAGCCAAGAAAGTTCAAGGCCCGGTGCAATCGCCTGTCGGCATGTCGGGTCACCATTTCTCAAAATAATATCCCTACACTTTGATGCAAACTCGCCTTAGTCCCTCAATGTATATTATAGCGAAGAAAATACATAGTCCAAAGAAATCGAGGGATTGGTGGAGAAGAAGAGACTAGAAAACTATGGAAGGAAATATTATGACAAGGAGAAGGAAAAAAAATAATTCCATTCCATTACAAATAAAAAATGAAATTCCGCCTTGGAAAAAACAGACAGTGTATTTTAGGAAAAAAAGACAAATGGATTACTGAGATAGAGATATCTTGTAACGAGAAACAGACAACTCGTGATTATTTTTCTGATTAAGTTGAAGAATACCATATCCTTTTCTTCTCAAACAAAACTGGCAACAGGGCTAGAAATTTTCTTTTGTTGCAGTTAAAAAAAATTTTTATTGAACTATTGGGATAATAAAATGCTATCATTGTGTATTGCGTATTTTAAGGTAGACCGTGAAATTTTAAGAGAAGACAAGTGAGTAGCAGGAGCATCATATGGGAAAATTTATCCTCGGCTAAAATTTTGTCCCACTCGTCATGATGGCCTTAATATCGAAAGGTAAAAGTTCAAATCATGTTAGTGACACTCACTTCAATCAACACTTACAGAGAAAGATTCGACTTACAGAATGATTCTGAAGAAAGGAGAGCGGATGGATACATAATTACTCTTCCGGCGAAATTCCAGGCATGAAAAAAATGAGGACAGTCTTTAATTGCATATGGAGTGCACATTCTTAATTTAGAACCGCATACAACGGGTGACAAAAACCAATAATTCCTCAAAACATGCGGATGTACAAAGAAGTACAGGTAACACACAAAACAATAGAAAAACTCACTGGACACATGAGCCACAACGTTTAATGAAAGAAAGTAACTAATTTGGCAGTGGGAAGGAACGGCTGATAAAGAGTTGAGGACGAATAATAAATAAATAAGTTAGGAACTGCGTCAAGCAAGGTATGTGCTAAAAACAAGACATTTTAAGCGCTGCTGTGTAATAATAATATATTGGATGATAACAGTGAATTAAAATTCAGTTTCGCATAACAATCAATTAAAATTCAGTTTCGCAAAAAAAGTACGCATAATAAACATTATTCACCGATGAAACATTTTAATATTCAAATGATAAAAATGTGGCTTCAAGACACGGAAAGCTTCATACAAATACATACGAGCAAAAAATATTTCCCCATTCATGTTTAAGCCCTTGCTTTGCTCAAGAGACAAAATGTTGCTTAGGTTTTCTAAGACTTTTGAAAAAGAGCATAGAAGACAGGAGAAAAAGTCCAAACGGAACAAATAAGCCTTCTTCGCAGGTACTCTGATGTGATTACCCTGGTACTACGGATTCCAATTTGAGCACAAAAAGTACCTAACTCTGGGTAAAGCACAAAAAGACTTAGGGCTACGCTCAGGAAAAGGTCCAGGTAGCAGTGGCTAAGCTACAGTTTGAGGAACTCGGGGCGGTCTGTCAATTGCTGCCCTTACTTTATAAAATACATAAAACAAATCATGCCTATTTAGTTACAATTTGAAAATCAAGTTTCAGAAGAATATTTTTATTTCTTTAATTTATAAATGAAAATATAAAATTGGCAAAGTAAAATTATTGTAATCACTTCATAACTCCGTGGTTATAAGAAAAACTAACGACAGTATTTTGTTCAATCGGATTACGGATCATTGACGACACTTTTCAGAGTCATATAATTATTGTAATTACTAACTCATATTTTGTTGATAATTTCCCTCGCATTATGACTAAAAAGGTATTTTTTTTTTTTAATTTTTATGTCGAAAATGCCACCCGGGGTGGGCCGCCCTCTTCATCCTCCCATTTGTTGTACTTGTTATTGCAATATCTCGCCATTGCTAATAATTTCACTCTTTTCTTGATTTAAAAAATTTTTTACAACATTTCATGCCAAAAATTCAACCCAGGTTGGACCGCCCACTTCACCCACCCATAGCTTACGCTTTTGCCAGGGTGCAAAGACCAACTGAAAGAACAAATATCGATGCTCCTCCTCTGGAGATGAAAAAAAGACGGAAAGTCGTTCAACCACTTTTGGGTCAAACCCGCTACGCCCGTGTGTGGGCTCGCCGAAATTCCGATTTCGAGAAGATCCGCTGCTTCGAACTCTATCCTTCTCGCGGTCTCCGTTTCGGTAAACTACGCACTCAGCAGAAGAACGGCTTCCGATCGGCGCTGTGAGTGGTTTGAGAGAGTAAGTACCTCGAATCCGCGGCAATCTCCCCGTCGCAACTGACTCGGAAGAGAGAGATCGATGCCATAACTCTCCCTGGAAAAGAAAACGGATCGACTTCGAGTGCAGGCGGTCGTACTTACCTACCGTATACGCTAAAATTATGTAGACCACTAAGTCTACATAACCACTAAGTCTACATAAAACCAATACATGCATAAAACCATAGAGTAAGCATATTACTATATATACAGATTACTATTTACTCTATGATAAAACTGAAGCCTATTTTATATTGTGTTGAAAATGCTTACCAATTTTTCATACAGTACACCTTCGTCACAGTACACCTCCGATTTTTCTTCGTCATGGGAATAAAAAGCGTTTTCGGCGTTCTAAAACGGATCGCTCCTTCAATACTTCATTGAGAAAAGACTAAGTGAATCCACTTTACGGACCTGAAAAAACCGACTGCCTCGCCGGCAAAACTGCCTTCCGAGAACAATGGACAAATTCTGAGGTCAACTCGGAAGGCTTGTATCTTCACATTAACAAACTCTTCTTAAAATTACGTGAACGACGGCGGGTCGGTTGTCAGCGTGCAGAAAATATCCAATGTTCGTTATGGCAATCAATTCGAGGCGTGCGAGGATTAATGGAGCATAAACACTCGTTGTTTGCATGTAATTAGTCAAATCTAGTACATCCCAGAACCAGGCTCCAGTACTGTAGACGACTCCTGGTTCTAAATACCTTAGTACCGATATTTCCGTGATAAGTGTCGGAGATATTTCTCAACTTGGGTCCCATGAGGAGAGCACTTATAGTGCAATTCTACTTATGCCCTAAATACAGCACCCCTTCGCCTCTTTCATCAAGAGCACGATAATAGCAACAAAGGGTTTCCCTCTCCACTTCAATTCCTCAAAATATTCCATAAGACGGCCTCGGATGCGTCAGAACGGAGCTCTTTCCTATTAATTTTGAGTTCATTCTTTTTACTTCCTCCTGGGTGGATTTTTCACCTCTAACTTCTTTTTATCTCGCTTTTATTTATCTACACGACTTGTATTTTTTAACAAAAGGGTAAATAAAAAAACTGGTGTTCAGCTTTCTAACATACTTCGTATTATCAATATTGCCATAATACAACAGGTATGTTTGCAGGCGCAGAAGGAGACAAATAGCCTGAAACAGTATAGCCACGGCTAAAATATTTAACAAACCACCCTTACGCATCCTCTTCCTTGAGGGAAAGAAGGGTGTTACTACTGTACGGAGTTAATTGAAAGAAGATCTCAAAGTCGCTCTAAATAAAGGCGTTAAAATTTTGCCATATTGTCAACTTTTATGCCTATTTGTCAATTTTGTCATAATTATCAACGATTATGTTTGCGGGAACAGAAGGAGAAGAAGCCTGAAGCAGTACAACCACGGCTAACATATTTAACGAAACCACCCTTACGCATCCTTTTCCTTGAGGGAAAGAAGAGAGTTACTACTATACGGAGTTAATAGCAAGAAAGTCTCAGAGTCACTCTCAATAAAGTCGTCATTATTTTTATTATTATCAATAAATAGCGTGAATGACCTCAGCTGTCGGTCTCCTCCCCCTAATAACCACCAACTCCACGCAGTCGCACCTCTCGGGCAGATGGCTCGCGACCTCATTCGTTCGAAACGTTAGAGAGAGGGGAACATAGCGATAGAGAAAGAAGCACGAATATCCACGCGGAGAAAAGTAGGAGGATGAGGGAGGCCGGTCGGTGTAAGAAGCGGGGAGGAGGAAAAACATCTTAACGGTCACACGCGCCTCCCCACCACCCCTCTCCCGCGAAAACCCCTCCCCCACTTCCACTTCCGATCGGCTGCGAGACGAGCGACGCGCCCCTAAGGTCGAGAAAGTCTGAGAACGAAACGACGGGAGAGAAGGAATAGATACGAGAGGAGAAACAAGACGAACGACCATGTAGTTCGAAAGTGACGAGGGGGTAGGAGATGACCCATGAATCGGAAGGCTAGAGGGGAATTCTTAGGATGAGCGTGGGGTGGGCGTTTCCTATTGACCCAGTGACACTACAGTGGTAGGCGTCCGATTTTTTCCTCTTTTTAAAAAACAGACCTGTGAGAAAATGAGTTTCTTTTTCTCCTCCCCACCCATGAATGAATGAATGAATTTACCTACTGCTGTCCGGAGGAAACGAAACTCTCTGATCGATCCTGGTTTTCTCTCTCCAGAGTCCCGGGAATTCTGCACTTTTTTTTCAATACAGACGTAAATTTTCATCCGCATTTACTCACGGACGCTGATTGAGCCAGCCTGCCTAAGGACGAGGACCCATAATTACCCTTTTTTATTAATTCGTTGTGCCCCCAGGCATGGGAAGGAAAACGGAAACGCCGAATTAAGAAAGCAATTCGATTAAGGGAGATGACTTAATGGTCAGGTGAAGATACGCATTTGGCACGTGATATATCTCTCTCCGCTGATTTAATGGGTCCATTTTTATTGCTAGAATAAGATGTTTGTCCTTGACGACTTTAGCGGGAGAAATGTTTTTACTGTCGTTGAAACTTATTTCTCATTCCATTCCGTACAACGCATGATTCGTTAATTTCCAACAATTTATATTGAGATTCAGTACAGTTCTGTCCTCTTTGGAAACAGTTTAAATTGATAATAACTCTTACTAATTATTATTAATTTTATAATATCAACTCTAAGGTATCTCACAGCTAATTTAAACTGCATGCGCCGTCGTTGCATATGATGATAAAAGAATACAATAATGAAATAGCCCTCAGTGAACTAGCCTATGAAGTGAACCTCAAGCGCGGATACTGTATTGGTTTTTGCGACCTTATAAGGTATTATGTACACGCACAATTTCCCTCCGCAAAAATCAAGTGCCTCACATCTCGAGATTCCTTTAAAAGCAATTTCTCCTGATATTGAGATAATTGCGACGAAACGAGCGCTCTCTTGTTTCCCTCCAGCGGGACTGAATTATTTTTCCTCCCGATGGAATTTAAGGGTCACGCCGAACGGAAGGGAGAGAGAGCATGATGAAACGTCTCCGTCTTTTAGGTCAGTGGGCAGCCGAGTAAGGGTGTTGCACGCAGTCGTGACCACACCCATTCAGTTCACACTCTCCTTCGCTCTCCTCTTGAGATCAAGAGTGAAGCGGGTCCGGCCGACTTGCCTTTTGTCTCCTCCCACTCCTCCCTCGCTTTCTTCCCTCTCAACCAGCGCCGCTCTTAATTCATCGGTGGTCCACCGTCCAAAGAATGAACTTGAAGTTGTAATACAAAATGGGTCCCTACGCTTAAACAGATGCACTTACTTTTTCGACTTATATTTTAAAAAATATTAAAATGTGCATTCAGTGACCCACGTATACCGCTCCATCCACCTCAAACAAAAACATGTTAAGTTTATTTAGCGACTTAGTATACTCTAAGGTGTGAATAAATGATTCTTCTCAGTCCGTGAGATGGTTACATAATGAAATCCCCCGGGAGTAAAAAAAATTAATTTTATTCCGCGAAACTACCCAGACCCTTTCCATTACACATGCAACTTCACTCGTAGCTGACATTCCAACGATATTTAACTGAAGCTCCGCGACACCATTGACATCATTACGCTTTCATCGCCTGTGCACACAACTGGGAAACAACCCCCTTCCTTGGTCTTGCGTCACGAAGGGGAGTGCCAATAGAATTCCTTTCTTCCGCGCCACTTTGGCAATTTGAACTAAATAACTTCTGTTTCTGACCTACTAAGTGCACAAATGATCATTAAATGTCCTGGTAATCATCAGTTCACAAGAAAATATCTATTAATGACGAGCGAAAATCACAGCACGTATTCACATTCAAGGAACATATCAGCTGGTAGCTTCACTGCTAACAAATAAATGTGAAGCTTGAGTACTGTAATAATAGTGACCCCTAGATTATTAGGCAACGGTATACATAAGATCGGATATCCTCTTCGTCCTTCAATTTTCAATCACTAATACCTACTTAACGTTAAGGATTTAATAACTACTTTTTAAGGACTACAATTACGCATTAAAGATGAAAACAAAATTCTCTTGTTTTATTTTAATTCAACGAATCATTCAGCAGTCAGAAGACTATTGTGTCGAAGCAAAATTTTTGACGTAATTTTCATCAATCATTTTTCTTGCAAACCTTCTTCAACTGTCCACCTATTACGTGGCAAAAATTTTGCTACAGACCAGGATAAGTTGTACGCATTAATATTTGTAGCCTAATCGTGTAAAAGCGAGTAAATAAAGAATTAATCTTAGAACAAGTTATACAGTTAGTTCCATTTTTTCTCTTAAAATATGATTCTCAGTAAAGCGTGGGTCTCTGCCAGAAGGACCATCTTAGGATCAACTCTTGCCAAATTTGTGCCTAACGCTAAATTCCCGATAAAGAAACGTTAGTTATCAATTTTCATGTAACATAAATTAATAATTGGCCTTCTGAAATTCAACAATGGACGTCGAAAAACGCTCACAGACGGGCAAGAATTATCGAGTAAATTACTCCGAGTGTACATCTACCTGATTTCAAAATACGCGCAGGAGAATCAAGTCAATCTTTATACACACGTCATACTTTCTCAAAGTATTCACTGAGGAACTAAAAGGACTTCGGAAAGATGATAGCCTTGAGTGGACACTCATGGCTGATGGCGCTCCCTGCACAGAGATGAGAACACGCAAAACGCAAAAAACCTCTTTGCGACGAGCACTTGAAAAGTCTTCGTTTTCAACCTCACCATATTCTTTCGCACTCCTGTGATCCTGCGTGGGCACCGTATTTTTTTGAAGGTGCCCTTTGATCCAGATACGGACGCCCAAGTTGTTCACGACGATAGCCATTCCCGTCTGTCTCTATACGGAAAAAAGAAGAGCAAGCGAAAGGCAAGTCTCGGTATATGCCGGAAACAAAAAAAGAAAACAAATGAGTGCCGATATAGTGGACGCCCTTGTGAGCTCGGGATTGAAACTTGCTTCATTGAAGGAGTTTCCCTCGCAGGCGGCGTGAGTCAAAATAATAAAGAAATGTTTCAACCTTTTGTTCGTATTGTTTAAAATGATTGACTTTATAGATAACATGCCTTAGCTACTGGTAAGCAAAAGGGAGATACGACAAATGCAGATTGATTAACGTAAATACATAGATGGAATCGGCTTCAAATATGCTAAAATTCACCTTCATTAATAATAAAGTTACAGCAATGAATAATTTTCACATAAATCTTTCATTTGCTATTGATGAATGAAATATGTTCTCGAAAACTATATATTGCTATACCTTAACATAAAATTATAAAACATGTTATGAATACTTTTCCCAGCCCAAGAAGTCAAACGCAGCACCATTTCTATTGAACTAATGAATTTTGACTGAGCATTTGCAGTTTTATTTATAGCAACTCACGGTCTAAGATGGATTTGTGCCTTCATTTTGCCTCCTTGGAAGTAACATGCATCAGCTTGGCCTTCAAGAGAGGGAATTCGATTTTCGTATTTCTTTTTTTTTTCATTCTCATTATTCCTCTTTCTTTCCCTTCTCCGCTCGTATTTTGGAACGGTTTCAAGTCGTCCATCGCATTCAGCAGCCGCGCGGAATGTTTCCAACCTCTTTGGAGTAAGATGGCGACGCAACGGTGTTGGTGTTGGGTCCTAGTTCCGAGCAACTAGGTTAAAGCGTCGCGAGTTTCTCGCGTCGCTGCAAGTCCCACTTATACATGCACGTCCCACGTTATGACACGGACGGCAAGTGATGACAAGTAATTTGTAGCCATGTGAACTCGGTCAGCCCGTAAAATTGTCACTTGAAACGATGGGACTCTCGGGACAGTTCTTAACTGCTGAATAGTTATGAGCCGGTTGAAACGTGAAGTTTCTCCTACTCAACACAAAAGGAAATATTGTACGAGGGGGATGGGGTTCGAATCCCGGCGTCGACAGAGATTTCTCAATGGAGGTCTAAGCTGGAGCAAAGGCCGCATTGGAATAAATATGCCAACGCCAAATCTCTCTCCCCTGCTCCACTCCAAAATAATCCTTAGGCATAAATCTCTAACAATCCCCATTCATCTTCCACTTCCTCGGTGACTTATCCTCAAACATAGGTGATCATCATTGAATATCTCCATATAAATCTTTCTATCGTTTCAATTCGATTTTATTTTATCATTCCATGCATTATATCTCTAAGATGCATTCATAATGATACGTTACATGTAATTTTTCATTACCCACTGCAATTCAAATTTATCTTCCACTCGTGAGTTGAGGAACCGATGTCTGCGATCCTAAAGAAAGTTACGAGCACGCGTTTCTATTGACTGAACAATGCGCATGAGAATGATTTGTTGACTTGTTCCTCCAAATATTTGTGAAAGTTTAGCATACATAATTTCTCTTTGGGACCCAAAGCTTAGGGCAAAGAAGATGTATTCGTCAAAAATCCATCTAATAGGGTCTTGACATCGTGCCCTAAATCCTCATTTCTATTAATAAGATGGACATTTTCACGAGGACCTACGGGAGCCACGGATCAATGCTCATAGTTTCTACTCGAATAAATAAAAATGTCTTACCACCTCTGAGTTCCGTTAATTGTTTCAAAACGTTTATAAGACCACTGAAGCCCAAAAAAAACACAATTTAAGGTAATAATGTAATTATTCGCCTGGTCAAAGCTATTTCACCATTTAGGCTGATGGCTGTGAAATTTACTGCTGCGACCTAGAAACGGTAACTGAAAAGTATGCCTGATATTAATATTCCGATCCGTCCACTCAGTCGATTACTGACCATAAACAGGGGTAATTAAGAGGAGCGAAATTACGCTGGCCTCATTCTTCGATATACTTAAGCTGTTTTCTATGAATGAGGCATAAACGATAGAAAGTGACTTTAAGGCAAAAGGAAAATGTTATTATCCTTTTGAAGGAGAAGCATTTAGCTCTATCCCAAACGTGAATCTAATAAACAACCCACAATCCTTAAATTGAATAAGCAGGATTTTAATTCAAGAATTTTTCATCTCAACCACATTAACTAATTCGAATTGGATTATTGCTGTAGCGTGTCATCAAATGAATATTTTTCAATTATGTCTCTGAAACGGTAGAATGTGTGGACCTAAAATGTATCGATTGGAACGATCATTTTTTTCCTCTTCAACACGCACATACCAATTTTCAACAATGCCTGAAACGGTTGCCTGTGTACGTTTCTACACTCAGTTATGGAGAAAAACTGAATTGCTACATACACTTAATTTCCCAGCCACTTGGCACATAAATTTGCTGTAATGTGCCTGATCCTGAAGTGCCTAATGCGCGCATGTAAGTTTCATGAAATGTTTGAATCAAATTTGAAAATCGGTCAGAAGAAAAAAAAACTATAGACGCAAATGTAGATTTTTTAAATTATTACAGCACTTAATAGTAATCATCTGTAAAAATATCAATGAAATCAAGTTTAACGAATAAATTTTAATAGTGAACAAGGTGATGTTTACAAAGGAGTATGTTACCGTATGCAGTAGGCATAACAAACCAGGAGCATAACTATTATTATCTCAAATGAACATTATATCCTCCACTTCTAGGCCTGCTGTACTGAATACTTTCATTTAGCTCCATGATCCACTTTTGCATGAACCATACTAAAAATTTCAATCCCGATTTACACGGCGCAGCGAAAGAATAATAACCTACCAATTTTATTCCCATTCTTCTCAAAATTTCTATCTCCCGCACCGTTCCGTAACATTCTTCCGAGGTCAGCGCGGTCACACACAAGTATTCCTAGTATTTAGTCATCACACCTCGCTTAAAATAGTAATAATGTTGCATTCCGCGAGTACTTTGTTTCGCCAGTAACAAACGTCTACATGCCAACGCAAACCCTTGCATTCATATCACGCCGCAAATCACACCAACTGGATCAGAATAGACCTCATGATAAAATCAGGACAAGTGTGGGTAGTGCCTTACTTGTCCTGATTCGAAGAGAAAAACCTTAGAATTCTATTAATCCAGTTGGACTTCCCTGTTTAGAAAGATGAAGGCTGGGCTATACAAAACTAGAGCCAAAAATTCAAGAAAATGCGTGCTTTTATCGATGTCAAACCGGCCCACGTATGCAGGAAAACTAGATGGTCACTAAAAGGATTACATCTCAGTCACATATCTAGCAGACCTCCTAAGGTCAGATTGTTTAAGGTGTTACAAGTTTGTCAGTAGCTGATTTCAGTTATTTTAATTAGTATTTCACATCCCGTTCACTCGAAGACATACATCTAACCGAGCACTCAAAGATCTGAATTTTCTTCAGGCTTTTAAGGACATTAAATCATAGTCAATTACTCAGCGAAAGCAGGAAAATGGATGCACCAAAGAATGTGTCTCCGATTATTGGTACAGATTAAAGGGTTCCCATAAACAATAATACACATTGAGAACATGAGTTTTTATGAGGAAATCTTTGGGGCAAACCTAAACTGTTTCTAATCACCTGCTTCAATGCTAAAGTAAACTCCTCCTGATTTACGTGAGTTCAAGTTTGACAAGCCGGTGATTCTATCCACTGCTGTGATGGCTAAGTAGCAAGATAGTAGAAGCCATAGATTTTTTTAAATCTTCCGAATACATGACTATAGTAGTTTACACTTCTTTCGCCAAATATAGGAAAGATAAACAAAAATAATGAAGTATTAAGAATGCGAGGCATGGCTAAAAATATATTCTGCGTCAATTAAAAGCATTTCAAAATTAATGATAATATTAGCGTGTGATCGGAGCATCACAGATTAATGATAATACGTGATTATCATCACTGATTAATACGTGTGATCGGAGCATCGCAGGAGTAACAGAGACTTTAAATACTGGATTGTACAGTCAAACGAGTTAATTATTGTAACTAAAAATATTTTTACTAAATTTTAACCTCAACTAGTCTTTTCTCAAAATATATGTACGAATCAGCGCGACGCCGCATCTTACCATGAAACGCATACCTATACATGAGGTCCCCTCATCGAAGCAAGCAGAAAATGGTCTGCATACGAGGACCCGGGAGAACCGCTTTCGCCCACGTGGCTGCATTAGGAATGAAGGCGAACATTTTGCCCACCTGTTGATGTCACTTGTTCCACACCACGCACCTGTCCCATACCACAACGGATGGGCATCGGCCTTGCGCAGTGGTCAACACAGACCCTCGTTTTCCTTTCCATTGGCTGAGTAGAGGGCATTTAATAAGAAAATCATAAACTCAACAAGCCATGTCTGACCCGAAATGACGGCAGGTGAAAAATGGAAAGGCCGCTATTTAAAGGAATTCCTCAATGCACAATCAATAGAAAGAATTGGTGACTTTCGATAACTTGATAATGATTGCCAATAAAAAATCTAAAAAATTAGAAGTAAGTAAATCTGTTTATCCTTGTAAAAAGTAGGAAACATATTAAATACTTTGCACAATTCCACTGAAGAAATTTGTCAGCGTGTTTCACTGCACTGCAGTATCATCAGGACTGAATACAAGATAACCAATACTGAACTGTGCAAATTATTTAATATTTTTCCTACAATGGAATTCCATTATATGAGAATAAAACATTCATTAAGTCATACTATTGAAATTGGGTGAAAATTCATTCCCACCCCAACGGAAACAGCGATATGTTGTAGCTTGGAACTATAAGATTTCCACAAATACTTACAGAAAAACTTACAAAAAAATAAAAAAGGTACCTATACCATTAATTTCTAGATGGTATCGAATACGGTACGAGGAGCAATTCATCATATCTGGACATTTTTACGCAATGAGCGAATAGTAAAACTAGTTCTTACAATCAAGTAAGGTACAAAATTAAACCAATTACGCAGTTTAATTAAAGAATACTTTCTAAGTAAACTACTATTGCCCAAATATTAAAAGCTGGGAGGTCAAACGAGGTCGATAGATATGAAGTTTCCCGTGGTAATAGGATTATGTAATATATTTTTTTATTTTGGTAATCGAAAATCCATGTCGCTTAAGAAATACTGGGAATAATCAGCGGTAATATTTAAAGCGTAAAGTCAGCTCTAAAATGCTATATAAGGACCTATTTAGACTTCGTGGAGAATTTTGGCTTTGATGTTGACGTCACTACGCAGTAAACACCAAACCAAATCACTTTCAATGCGCATTGAACTTCTGCATGATTCGCATTCGCATATACTACATAGATTCATCACTTACGAGTTACCCTTCACTACTCAGATTTCGGCGATGTTCAATCTTATGCCTAATTGTACGAACTCCGTTGCCATGTATCCAATTTTGGAATATTACAGGAATTGGCCCTTTTCCAAGCACAATTCAATTATCTGGAGGCCTTTACCTAAAGTTCCTGCGAAATCGTTTGTTGTGTGAATGTGTGACAAGTCTCGGTAGCTGCGTTGGTAAATAAAACATATACACGAGGTACTGCTGACAGAAAACATGGTTACCCGTTTTTTTGCGTGTTATTTTGAGAGAGTTGAAGTATTTTTTCTAGCGTTTGAAATGTGTCACGCATTTGAAAAAACCTTTAACTGAGCAATCGCACATTAAATTTCAATTTACAGCCATCATTTTCATTACATTAATCATTGGTTCGCGACCTTATTGGTGAAGATTTCGCTCGCAAGTTTGCCAGCATGTGTTCAAACAAGGGTTCAGCGCTTTATCTGCGACATTGGTCATTCTTTTTTTTATTTTTCTCCCCACTCGATAGAATGGGAACGAAACCACCTCACGGCTGCGGAGGTAATAATATGGAGGAAGAGATGGATAGCTATGGCACCGCGCGCACATGAATACCCCTGCTATGTCTGTCTTTTTCTCTCTCTCTCTTCACCTCATGTGCCTTTCCCATTCCCGTCACGACACACACGGGCAAATACCTGCATGATGGATTTGCTGAGCAACGAGAGATTTCAGTCTCTCCTATCTCGGAAAGCAAACAGGGGAAGAGAAATATTTTCCAGAGTTCACGGACAAGTGAATGTGTTTTGCTGTAGGTATAGATGGAAGACTATCCGCAAAGCAGCGAACACATCAAGTTGTTGATATTTTTTGTTTGATGGGACAGAAAACAGAAAAGGACTGGCACAACATTGACAAAGCCTGTTATCAACTATTAGACTAAACTTCAGTTTTTGAGGTGTTCTTCGGAGGGATTTAACTCTAAAAAAATTTGAAACACTACGTGTAATCCATAATAAATGTATTCCCGACCCGATTTATTTCTGCCATGGTCATTTATGAGGCTATAATGGTAAGAATTTTAAATCAATTACAACCTGGTATGGTAGTAAATTGTTCTTCCACTATATGAAACATTCTAATTTCTTAAACAAATACTTTGATTACTCATCTCAAATATGGCAAAAATATTATGGAGTTAAAAATCACTATTGACGTTATGTATCACAAAAACGGATTGGTTTAGCCTATAACAGCGTAATTTAGGTGAAATAGTCCTTATTGCGTATCAAATCAAAACATCACGTTTGACATTGACCGCCATATAACGAATACCTAAATTTCAGAAAATGAGATTCACTCATGCCAAAATAAAGTTGCTCTCTACTCTTTATTACATTAATTCCAATCCGGTGGCCCCTTTTTTATGGTATCATTGCATGAAGTCGCTGTAAACTCTGAAACTGAGAAGGATGGTAGGCTTTTTATAGCTCATGACAAGTAACTTATTTGTCGGACAATTCCCATTCGCTTCCTCAAGAATTTCAAAAATCATTTGCGGGTAAAATAGTGCGGAGATGTAAAACCCCGTCTACGTAAAAAGACACGAGGAGATTTTTCCTACGCAAAGGCAAGAGCATGAAAAAAACATGACTTAACTTTCATTTTACGATCACAACCCACTCGACAGTACAATTACAGTTGCTGGAAATCTGCCCAGAAAGCTCCAATGGATTTCTTTTTCATATAATTATGTACATGGAAGCGCGCAGAACAAAGTAAGACACGAGATATGAGCTTCCTCCCACACTCACTCCACGCACCACCTCCCTCATTCTAAAAAACCCTCCCTCCGCCATTTCCGCCTCCTCCCACGCTTCCCCCTTCTCCCCATACTTCTACACACCCCCCTTCTAAGCCTGAATCCGCAGCAGCTGCGACAGCGTGGAAGCGGTCCGGCCGGTCGCCTCTGTTGACGTCCGCGGCTTCCCCGGGACCTACCTGCTCCTTTCCACCTAAGCATCCCGACCAAACACCCCCCCCTATTTCTTCTTCTTCTCACCCCCTATTTCTTTGCCAAGCCTTATTCTCCTCTCTTTCCTCCTCCTCCACCCCATCGGGCGATTAGCATTATTGGCCGCTTTCCAGGAAAAAGAGCGCGGGTTCGATCACCGGGTTGGAATCCCGCGACAGAATATCAAGGGCGAGAGCCTTTTGTTTGTCCGGTCGAGTTGTTTGCGCGAAATCGCGTGCGAGCGTGGAGATGTGGTGGGGTTCACTTGTGATTGTATGCAGGGGAGATATGCCTTATCATAATAATTATTAAGTTAATCTACCAATTAAGGTAGGTAGGTGAAAATTGAAGTGAGTAAAAATCCTCTGTATTTTTACATGCGTAGGGCCCTATCTACCTATAATATATATTTCTTCGTCTCATCGTACGTCCTACACTTCTCTTCTAACTATAAGACTGATTATAATTAAATAATACAATACACCAGATTCCGCCGGATAATAGTATTATTAGAGTACTCTACCGATTAAGATTTAAAGCTTTGATGGAAGAGTCTAAATGAGTGCCTGAGAGTCAAAGTAATACAAGTGATATAAACACGAAAAACGATATAAGTACATATGTTCTAAGTTGGTATCGTCGGCTGCCGTCAGTTAGCTACAAGAAAAGGAATGCAAGTTTTCGAAGGTATGTAGTATGGTGCTGCGATCTAGCCGCCGAACACTTAAGCTAATTTGCTTTTAATCATTTATTACCGGAGTAAAGTATACAGGTGTCACTGGACGACGTTTGTCACTTGAATCCCGCCTGGGTAGAAACTTTACACCTCCCAGGGCATGGTTGTTTTTGTTCGTCCAATATAATAAATTGGCAGTAATTGGCTTTGGCTGTTAGGTATATAGAGATTATTATTATTATTACTTTGACTCTCAGGCCCTAAAATGTCATCTAGATTTTTAAAGACGCAGGCCCCTTGCAGGTTCCTTACATGATTACTTTCTTCATCTACGCACACGTCCTGCCTTTCTTCATCCAGTCCACAAAGTCCTCTTCCTTCCCCGCTAACCCAGAATCCTCCCCTAATACGGAATTAATTATCCCTTCGCCCATCCCATCCCCATTAATTTGAAAGCCCACCTTCACTTGCAAGAGACTTCTATAACCCCTGCTACCTCGTGTAACCATGTTTAACTCTAGCTAGGATCGTGCTACTTCCTCACTCGATAGTTCGGCATACTTCCTACCTCTTTTCACCACATCCAATACGCCTATCATTCTCCTCTCCCATCCACATTTGCAGCCATGTGTATGGAAATAATCTCTTTTTACCCAACCGTGACGTGAGTAAACGGTCAAAGTTAACTATTAACGACGGTACAGATGTATTCATTTGAAAGATAAATACAAGAGGACCGATGAAATTTCTCTGAGGAGCACCTGATAAAATGAGAAGGTATTAATAATCAAAATGAGTAAAAAAACACGGGTGAATGGGAAGGAAAATGCCTACTGGTTACGAAATGTCATACACCACGTCGGAGAAGGGGACGTTCAGGCAGGCCTGACTTGTATTGCAGACTTAGGCCATGAGTTTAGGGGTCTCCAGACGAGAAAACGAACGAGGAATGACTAGTTTGTCACTCGTGATATTACGCTTATTATTCCTTTCTCTCACCAATTTATTAAAAATTGCATCTGCATTTCACCAAGCGTTCACTGGCCAGGTGAAAACCAACAAAGGGCGCTTCCATTCACTTCAGGTTACTAGCAGAGTTATCGCTATTCTTTTACGTCAAGATTGGTGCGAGTAGGCCATTTTCCCGGTCCTAACACAAACTGAAAGTTATATTCATACCCAAAGATATATACCCATTACGGCATTCCCTTTCAGGGTATGCAAAGTCAAAGTACTTATTTGTTGCTCTTAGACCCAGAAAACTGGTTCCCTTGTAATAATTTCCTCTATAATGCCAGATCCTGGCATACCTCTTTCGTTTCTATTACATTCATGCATTGACTCACATGCGCTTTCCGTTCTTAAGACTCTTAACATTTTTAAGATATATGCAAGATTAAAATGAGGAAATGCAAGATTTACGAACAAAGCATAAAATTACAGCTTTTTGTTTTAGACATTTGTAATTTTACACATTTTTGGCACCTTTTCCTAAAATAATATTTACACTCCTTTAAAAGGGTTCACATAGCTCTGCTGGCAGACAGTCCAATTACCTGACTATAGTACACACTATTTTTGACAAAATATTTTTTCAACATTTGCTCTTCGTGATCGGCGCTTCATCTTGCATTGGTGATAATTTTCCCCTAAGAAATTCGGTATCCCCACGATCTTAGTGGATTTGGTGTGATGGCTGGATTATTGACCTGGGTTTGAATCCCGATGGAGGCGGAGATTTTTAGAGGAATTCCTATCCCTACTTGGATGACGTGTGGAGAGCACGTCAAGAGCAGTGCTCCATCCGCCGAATGGCACGTCAAACGTTGGTCAGCATGGCAGTTTCGTTAGTAGCAGGCTAACGCCGACACCGGGTTTTCCTCTTCTCTATCTCCATTCCCCAAATAAGCATTCTTTTACCAACCTACCCACCTGTTCTGATTGGCACAAATGACCTCAGCTACGACCGCTAATCCCCAAATAACCAACTAATCACGTTCTTTCTCAGGTAACATAATGAACTGCAAATTTCAGTATTTTTTATCCAGAACGAAATGTGTCATCGAATATGTCGTATATTGTCAAATATTCTATGAATCCGGTCGTTTTAAATAAATATACTGTGAAACTTACGAAGTTTTTATTCATGTTACCTATTATGAATTTACAAAATTCCCTTAGGGTACTCTGCCGAGGTAGGTACCCCATAATGGCCAAAGTTTCGATGCACGAGTTGAGCATCGAAACTTCCGCTAGTATGGACAACCTGATCCGGTGGGAAACCCGAGAGGAATTTCTGCCTCTAGTACGCCAGGAAAGAATCACATCTTGTATTACAAATCATGAAGTTCACAAAAAGGAGCCTGAAACTATCGAACACGTTCTCTCTTTGCTCTCCCCACACTCTCTCTTCCTTAACTATTTTATGAAGTCCGCATAGCCTGTATCTTTCCCTTCTTTCCACTCAGCTATTTCGCCCCATTGCTTCCTTTCTCCCCGTCCGCAAGCGGAGAAAGGCAACGGAGAGACAGGGAGAGGAAGTAGTTTCTCTTCCTATTTTCACGTTTCTGCTGCTTCCAGTCCATGCATAGCCTCCGGGGCACCTTTTCACTCTTTATCATATGAAGCGCTAGTCACGTTCGGCGTCCCGAAAAACCGCCCCGAATAGCTTTCGTAAATATTTTTATACGCGCGGGCCTCTTTTCTCTTTCTCCTCCCTCTCCCTCAAAACACAACCCATCTGCTCCCTGAGGGGGGCTGTAAAGATATGGACGTCGTTTGAAGAAGATATGAGCCATGCGCTAAAAACCAGGCACGAAATTTTTTAAGTTCCATTGGCTCCGAAGCCGAGGCGATAGCTTCTATCTAGCCGGAATTATTACGCCTAAGCATGGCTTCAGAATGAACACCGGACAGCGCAGTGCGGCAGCAGTGTTATTCTCTTACTTCGCTAAGAATTCGTCGTTAGCCCATTGGTAACGACAATCCTTGCATGTACCAAATCTGAACTACTGTTGTGATAGAGAGTCGCTCGGAAAGATAATGAAACTACAGATGTCGCTACCATGCCTAAACGAATTACAGAAGAGCGCTATTGCACCGCATGCCATTTCTATGAAATTAATGCCTCTCCCATGTGTCTAGCTCTCATGTGCTGAATCACGAGATCCGAATATGGGTATCGTTTATAGGCAGGGGCCATGCGCTATAAACCGTGCCCAAAAGTCTTCAGTTCCATTCTAGTCTGAAACTTGCGATACCGTCTTCTAACCGCAGATCACTATGCCTGAGGATGAAAAGGATGGCTTCAAAATAAACACCAGGCAGCGCGGCACAGATGCTATAGTCGAATGAGATCCTTTTAGCACGAATGACCATCTCATGCTCTTAGCGGGTAGCTCACGCGTATCGTTTCGACAGTTGGTCGAATATTTCTGACGCTCGCGCGTGAAAAATTCATTGGTGCATCATATGCGCTTGGCACTCCAGCTAATTCACAAATTCACTCTTTAAATCTCACGAAAAAAAATAGTGAAATAAACCTCACGGTAAAGGTGCTAGACGCGTTATGACATTGAAGTGTAACATTTTTGCCCGACTGAGAATTGAATGAATGTTGACACAATTCGTTGCCACATCCCTAAGAAAAGAAGAAATTTTATCTTAGAATTTTTTCAAGTATTTTTGTAGAGGTAAAATTGGATGCTACAGTATCAAGCTGGTAAAGACTGTACCCACCGCCAAACTGACTAAGTTTCAAAATTCCTACGCAACAGCGCACTCCACTTTCTTTTTCTGGCATATTTCAGTCTCCTCGGAGCGCGTCTTCCGCGAATAAATGTTAAAACATTAAAAAATACCCAGTTAGAATATTACAGAAATTTTGAATTACCAGTCTTATGGCCAAAGCTGAATCATAATGTTGAAGTAAAGACTTAGAAAATGGTGCAATCGGCGATTTTCGCGGGATTGCGGTTCGGGAGAATGCAGTTCATTACATTGTTTAATAATATCTTAAATAATAGTTTATGGTGTATTATTTCATTTGAATACTTGCAAAGGCTTTATTTAAAAAGCGTACGCAGAAACGTTTTCCCACTACCCTACCTTCATTATGATGAAGCACCAAACACTCTGCATTCCCTTGGAAGCATGAAAAATGGGCAGTTTTTCCGTTCTAAACCTAATAACGCTAAACAGAATCGTTGTTAAACGTAAGTGCTTGCTATCAATGTACACATAAAATACTATGCTTTAATTTTTATGAGAAATTGATTGAAGGAAAATTTCCTATTTTTGAGATGTAACGCATCAAACTCTGGTAATGGAATTTTCAAACGGGCATTAAACCTTAACGTGAATACAACCTCAACGCCTGAGGTGGGAATCGAAGCCACTACCTCTAAGTTGTAGAACCGGCGCATCATCAACCTGACTACCGTGGTCGGGGAGTTATTTTAGTGTTCCTATTCGGGGTTCGATGAGAGCATTTAATTGTTTCACGAGAGCGACTTATTGGTACACATCGGCAAATTCTTCTAGTATTTATCAACGGAAAGTATAATTAAAAAAATGTAAGTTACTAATGAGCATTTCGTCATAATCTTCCCATTATTATGAGATAATAACTACCAATCGATAATGATGACGGTTTTAATGTACACACAAGCCCTAAAGTGTCAATTCATATAGAAAGCAAGGGGATAGGGTTGGTGCGGTAGCCTAAGTACTGTCCGAAGGCCATGTTTCGAATACCAGCAGTGGTGGGTATTTTTTTTAGTGAAAACCACAATCCCTTCTTGGGTGCTTTGTGGAGAGAATTTCATGTGTAGTACTCCGCCCGTTAGATGGGACGTCAAACTGTAGTCTCCTTGGCACCTTTCGTTAAGAGCATTCTAGTGCCGTCTCCGGGTTTCTCTCAACTCTCCCTCCATGTACCACGTACAGCTCTCGCGAAAGCTTATGGCGTTCGGATGCGCGGCGTTTGTGTTGTCCGCGTCATACAAATTCCATTTTTTTTAAATGCACTCATGCATGGCACAAATGCCATTTCTTCGCTTTCCCCTACGTCCATTTACCCTACCCCGTCCACCAAACATTACCCCTCCAGGACGACTTATTGTGCGCATCCGAACGCCATAAGCTTTCGCGAGAGCTGTACTCCTAGCCTTACGAATCAACCAACCTGTCCTTAACAGAGCAAATTACCTCAGTAGTCGGCCGTCTACACAAATAACCAGCCAATGATAGAAATCAGTGCTTGAAGCAGAGAGGCAAACTTCCTATTTTAAATTCGAAGCCAAATCACTTTCGTACACATCTGACCACCTTGTTACCTCTTTGACTCCGCGGAAGATCTGTCAGAGAATACCTTTGTGCCGTTAGTCTCAAGCGACCGAACGGCGAAATATTTAGCCCTGACCTGGAATGCAACAAAAGCGGCCAGCTGAAGGGAAACTCCATAAACGATATATGTATATGAAATAATTGCTGGTCCTCTTAAAAAGGGAGCAACTTATTTCCAAAGGAAAATTAATGGGTCGCCCGCGCTTGATATATGAGCGAATTTTTCGAAACTGGTTCTCCCCGGGCCCTTCTTTCCCTTCTACGAAAATAGAAAACATTCCGTTTGCCTCTTAAACCTCCCTTCATAAATGCCTTTCAAACGGCCAAGCCCGCTCGTGCTCGCACAAATTTACATCCTTGATCTTCCTGCTCACTTTGACGTGAACCTACCTACACGCATCGATTTCCAGCGTTAACAGTGGATTTTTTGGCATAGGCTTTCAAAACATTAAAGAGTCACGAGAATGAACAAGCTATCACTTTTCTATGCTCTCGTGAAACCGCTTCGTTTGAGGTTTTAAAATGCATTTATAAATAATGAAATAATTTTCTCTACATCATCCACGAAGATGTCGTTTTACCACAGATATACGATAGGAAAGTTCAAATTTCATCTGGAGGTCACGATCTTATCACGAAGAGCTCTAATCCTCGAAGAGAGGTACACGATGAATCTTTAGAATAATATTTTGGGCGTTTCTTATGTTTTATTTACACTTATTTCCCGAAGGGACTCCACAAACTACGAAAAAATGCAGGAAAGTGGAATTAATTCAAAATTTTCAACCTCCATCCTTGCTTTTCCGTGATGCAGTACTCATGATTTCAAACGCTAACTTTTGATCTCTAGGCTAAGCCTATTAAAATACTTGACCCCACTTTTCGTAGCCGTCAAGTAAACCACCTCATTTCAGGATATAAATTGCATAGGTACCTGACGAATAAAACAATTTCTCTGCATGATATGGGGGGCTGAAGTTTTTGATGGAAATATAGTATAGGAATGTTCGAATTTTATCCTGAGGTCACAATCTTAGCACGAAGAGCTCTTTGCCTCGAGCGGAGGATCGTATTTCAAAGAATATTTGGAGCGTTTCTTACGCTTGATTTCCACTTGCGCTTTTTCCACTTACGCTTGATTTCCACGCCAGGAGAAATAATACAGAATGAGAAAAAATCCCAGAACTTAGAATGAGATTACATCTTTGATTTATCTGCTTGATTTTACTTGAACGCATAAGCATCAATTCCAAACGTTGACTGTGGATCTCTGGGCTAAGAAAACAAAATTTGATACCACTACTCGACCATATCACGTCGTCACATATGAATATTTGAAATGCATTCACAAAAATACCAAAATCAGTCCCTCTTCATCATATTGACGATTAACGTATTTCTATAGATATGCGATACGAGTTTTCGAATTTTATCATGAGGTCACGATCTTATCGCGAGGAGCTCTTTGCTTGGACTAGAGATTTTATAATGGGCATTTCAAAGAATAGCTTGGGCGTATCTTTTTCTAGATTTCCACTAATTGCCAAGAGGCATTCTCCAGAACGAGAAAAAATCTAGGAACCGAGCGATGGTTGCACCGTGGATGGTCAATTCATGAATAGAAAGAGAAATCTAGCCGGAAAAGTGCCCATGAATGCCCCAAATGCCTGAAGTTCGATCGCATAAAGAGAGAAAATCATTGGAAATCGATGATTGATGAGCAGAAAAATTAATTCTCTGAGAGCTTTTTACGAGCACCGTCATCTTATTTCCTTTTTTTTTACCTTGGCACACGATGCCATGCAAGAGAGCAGGCACAAAGGAGAAAGAGGCTCCATCCACGAATCATTAAAGGGAAATAATGAACTCTGGCACGGTTTCGTGCCTACTCGCTCAATGAAGTTTCCGCTCCGCGTGAGTCATTCATCCTTTTCGTCTTGCGTCCCATTCCTTTCGGCGGGAAAAGGGAGTGGGAAGTGTCTGGGATGACGCGACAACGGAGTAGAAAAAATATGTATTTTCGCAATTTAATGCTTTGGCAATTCTGGTGAGAGAGAGAGAGAGAGAGAGAACGGAGAGTTCCGATTCGTTCTGTCTTCTCGACTTGAGGAGGACACTCCGGGACGTGGGAACGGAATAGCCGCCGCGGCAACAAAAGGAATTTTCGGAGGCCGTCGGGAGATACGAACGCGTCGTGAGTTCCGAGGACCGTCGACCGTGAAATCTCCTATGAGGATTGTCCGAGAAACGAAGCATGGAAAGGGAAGATTAGGAGGAAGACTGGGGAGGGAGTGAAAGGGACTGGACCACTGGTGCAGACCTTAAAGCATGTCAACATCCTATACTAGTAACATGCATGATGGATACAGGTATTGGCCGTACGAAACATACGAATTCAAATGAATTCAAAATTCCATTCATAATAGAACTAGGATACATTGAATTGAATTCATGTTGAAGAAATGTATTCTAATGCTTTAAAAATTTCCATTTTTATGCCGTAACTATGTGGTAACAGAAAAAATTATTTCAGCAACCCACTCTCATTTCTTATTATATGTGCTTATTGGTGACATTTTGTTTTCGAATAAAATGTTTTTTATGATAGCAATATGTGTTGTGGAAATGAACATATACCTAGTATGAAAAATTAAATATAACACAGTGATCTGGAAAAAAAATATTTACGACACATAAATTACGATTGGTATTAATTTCAAACTTTGCTTTTTTTACTCCATTCGGTAAGTTTCTTGCATTCAAATTACCTTTGAATGAAGCTTAAATTTGCAAAGGTTTAAGAAAAATATCTAGTAATATGTAATGCAAAAGAACATGTTTAAAGTTTGGATCACAACCGTTTCCATGTGGAAACACTATTCCATAATGGGTTAATCGATTAAAAAAATGTAATCCCCACTAAATAAACTCCCTGAATCAGTTGTTGGTTGTGGTGGAAGTCTATTGCTGACCGCAGTAGCCAGGTTGGTAACGCGCCAACCTGGCAACTCAAAGACCGTATGTGCGCATCCCGCCGCGGGCACAGATAGAATTCATGTCTTACGACAGACGATGCGTTGTAAGAATCGATTAGAGCACCAAGATCCCACGTATATCAATACGCAAGTCTACCTTAGGAATGAGAATACCAAACCCGACCACACCAAACAAATACTCAAGCATTAAACGCTAAAAATGATTTTTTTAACGCTTGAAATGCACCGCTTGGAGTAAAGAGTCATCCACGTGGAGATTAAAATCATATGCAAAAGTTCTAAAAGTGAGCGAAGAGTTTGCTTCACATGAGTCTCAAGCTTTGGAAATGGAGTTGAGTACTATCAGAGTGACTCGCGATATCAAAATAAACCCTTCTGATTTTATTGGCTTCAGGTTATTTTCACCTCAATTAAGTCCTCATCTTAATTCGAATGATTAGCCACAAATATACCTTCAGTTGGGTTCGAGCTAAAATATATAAGACACATTAAATTTGAATGCGTACATCAATCTAAGAAAACGAATTTTCAGCATCATTCAGAAAATATTCTCTCTCTCCCTCTCATCCGAATCTAGGGAAATTGAATTTTGATTAAGAAACAGAAGGTTTTATTATCTACTTTTTTTTTAGCGAGAGGATCATTATCTTTTTAGCCAAAGAAGAAGATTTCGTCGGGCCAAAGGTATGGTTCGCTCGAGAGAGCGTGGTTGCGCGTTGAGGCGAAGGTGGGATTTCCCGTAAGAGTGCGTGGGAGAGCATTACACGGCCAAATAAGCATCCGCCGTGCTGGCACCGTTGTGCAAACCTGGACGACGCCAACATCTCGCCTCCGTTATGTTTCCTTTCCCTGCGTTCCTAAAGATGGTTGGAGCGATATCTCGTCTAAGTACAGTACTGCGTGAAACTTTTCATACGTGTTCTAATTAGTGATATCTTAAGATAAAAGTGAAAAAAAAATTCATTTTTCCGATTCGGATTTTTTGGAAATTAAATTTGGCTATTTTTACACGTGGCCTAGTGGCACATGATATATATTTCGTAATAACTCGTTTATATATGCATCCTTCAAAAATTCGAAATAAAACATTTCATATTATCATAATCGTTGATAGCAAATATCGTATAAATCTGGCTTTTTTGACGCAGAATCTGGCAAAACATATTCATGAGATAAGCTGGGAGTACCAAAGGTGGCCATAATTATTAAGGATCAAAAATGAAAAAAAATGTACTAAATTTTGAATTTTGTAGATTTGCTCATCGGTTGTTGGTTTCATAAGTCCCTATTTAAATTTTGAAAAACTTCTTTTTCCTTTTTTAACAATACATTATTTCCTTGTATACCCGAGGGCCACATTACGAACAGGGTTCTCGGACCCTCTTCCTTAGGGCCACCTTAAGCTGGCTCGCAGGGAGTGCCCTAGGTGATCCTTGTGACTAAATGCTTGTACATGATAACGATTGAAAAGTGGGGCGGTTTAACTAAGCACGATTTAAATTATTAATATCATAATTATCAATAATAAAAGAATCTTGTTACCTTCACAAAATGTCAAAATGTAATTAAGCCATTAGAGCTGTGTATGTTTCTTATGCATGCAAACATATATTTTCCATTTATTGTAACAAAATGTAAGGTACTGATGAATTCTTTTTTCTTTCACAGGTGAGTCCAAAATCGTCTTCTAACTTCCACTGTGGCGGTTGGGCAACCCATGTATCTACGTCACCTGTGAGTCAAAAGTGGTTCAATCATCCAAAATGAGGAACATAGGTCGACGTATTTTATAATTGAAATTATAATCTTAACCTAAAATTGATTTACATGTTAAGATTTGTCTTCTTAAGTCGTTTTTTATTTAAAATAATGATATGGTTGGATATGAGACCAAGCACGAAAACTTCCTCACGTGATCATGGATGGTTAATATAAAATTCTTTGGAACAAAAATGATTAACAAGAAAACAGCGCAAATGTCTACATTTCTGCGATTGCCCATAAGTTTTTTTTTAGACAGAATAGAATTCCCTGGCAGATTAAACTCGTTGAAGAACTTATAATTTTCGATACTAGGCGAGATTTCGTGCAACAATTTCAACATTGTTGAAACGAAAGAAGAAGTTTGCGTCTTTTTCACACTTCAAAATGACGGAAATCGTATGATTTGTGTGAAAATTCACATTTTAGATAAACGGTGGACAGTGCAAAAACTTAAAAGCTCCATTTAAACAACCGTTGAAGTACACCCTCTGCGTAATTTTCCTCTCGCAATCTTATTTACGAACCAGGTCGAACATCTTTCTCTCCTGAAAAATCACTGGAACGTTACTAACGCGCTACTAATATTTCATAACCTTACGGGAAATACATCCGGCCTTACTCGAAGAAACTCAATGGACACCGATTTTGGAGAAATAAGTGGAATGAAATACAAAAGTCTTCATTTTAGAATGCCTTAGGTTTTAAGGTTCATGCCTTTAACCACTTCCACCCACGTGGAGAGAGAGAAGAGAAGGTGAAAGAAAGAGTATGAGCTTGGAAGCCTTTAGGGGTGCCGATAAGATTTTTTTATTACCATATCACGAGCGCTCCCCACATTGTTCTCCACGGTAGGACGCCTCACACTGACAATGGATGAGTCGGCGAGGAAGAGGAGGTTGGCCCACGCAATCCATCTCCACCATCCCCCCACTAGCCCCAAAGAAGCACAAAATAGCTGCGAAGGAGTCATCCGTGGAAGGGCCGCATAAGGAGGAGAATAGGAAGATGGCTGAGATAAACAGTCATATGTTTCGAACGCGAGCCCGGCAGCGTTTTATGTGCAGGAAATATGTTTATAGGAGTTTCAACGGCTAAACGACCCTACAGATATATGTATAAGAAGCATATTCATGATGACTCCTCGGTGATCTTCCTGTCCTAGCGTTTTCACGCACTTGAAACGAAGGGAAGGCTAGAAAATGTAATGTTACGTGGAAAGAGTTGCAAGGGAAGCCTGTAAAATATAATGTTACGTGGAAAAAAACTTGATACAAGTTAGTTCCAGGCTTTATAGAAGTGAGCTACATTAAATGATTTATCACGCTGTAAATTCCACTTTTTCATTTTAATGGAATAACTTTTCGATATATAATGTCATTATCAAGATATTTACTGTCATTATGCGTCGAAACCACTTTCGGTAACAGATACATCGCAAGATATTTTCAATAGTGATTATTGTGGGAATACGTAGAGTTCTACAATTCATCAACTTAATCTCCGATAGTGACGCAACTTGAGTGAAACACTCATAAATGTATCAAAAAAATAACTGAAGGCTACAACAAAAGAAGGTAGTTTTTTTAACTGTATCCAGTATCCGGAAAAATCAGTATAATGTAGCACAGAAGGTTCGGTTTCCATAGTGCCTAATAGTAAGCGCCTTCACATGAAGTCTCTCGGCAGAGGTTGAGCTGTATTTAGAAGGCCGTCCGAGATCCTTTCAGCCACAAAAAACTGAGGATAGAAAAAAGATAGGAAGAGAGACCCTGAATAACTTGGGGATAAAGAAAGAGAAAGGATCAAACGTCCAGGTCATGCTGGAATCTCCAAAAATGGGACACAAAAAAAAACGGTACTACCTCACGACTGACGGGGCATGCACAATATATGAATCCCGGTGGTCCTAGAGAAGTTACGCCGCCAGACGCTTCAGAAATCCCCCATTAAGAGGCTTCGGCAGGCACTCTTAGCCCTACTTTTATACATTCTCTGATTTAATATTTTCTCGGTATGAAGAAGGAAATTCTCCCATCGACAACACACACACCAACAAACCAACCAACTAATTTCATCTACAAAACTTGAACTCTCAGTTAAGGTGGTTGGAGCGATTTGTTTATGAACAGATTTGCGTGAAACATTGCGTATTTTTCTATCCATTAGTAATATTTATAGATAAAAGTGAAAAATTGCTTCATACCTATTTGGTTTTTTGGCAATTCAATGCTATTTTAACACATCCCTAAGGCACATGACATATATTTGGCAATAATTCGACTGCATATGTACAGATATTCCTTAAAACGCGATAAAGTATGTTTCTAACTATTATAATTGCTGCTAACAAATATCAAGGTGTCACACCGAGTCTATTATTCGAAATTAACAGATTTCAAAATAATTTCCTGTATATTTCGAATACCGAGCTGAAAACTATAATCATAACATGCTTTGAGGCATGAATTTTCACCAAGTTAAGGCTGAGAATATCGAGTTCAACTGCTGAAGAATCTGGTATGTAATGTAGCGTTGAACGGTGTGGAAACCTTGGCGGCATAATAACATACGCGGACGATTGCAAAATTTTCAAAAAGGTGGATCGCCCCTCCGACTCACATTCCCTTCAATCTGCCATCAATTTTGTCTCTGACTGGTGCTCTACTTGGCTGCTACGAGTCAACCCCTCAAAATCGGCGCTGATGACGTTTTCATTAAAAATCAATCCCCAGAAATATTCATACACCCTTTTAAACCAACCTATCCCTCCTGTAACTTCCCTTTGCGACCTTGGAGTGATCTTTGACGAAAAATTAAATTTTCAGGAACACATAAAGATGACTGTGAAGAAAGCAATGGCCATAGTTGGTATGCTCTATCGACATACTGACCTTCAGGACCCCACCGCTCTAAAAACAGTGTTTTTTGGTTGTATTCTCCCCATCCTTGAATATTGCTCGCCAATTTGGTCTACCGCCTGCCCCACTACTCTAAACTTGCTCAAACGCCCTGTCAACTTCTTTCTCGCTGTAGCCCGCCATCGAATCCCCACACTCAGAAACTGTACCCATGACTCTATCCTTTCCTCCCTCGGGATTTCCAACATAACTCACCGCCGTGTCTTATCTGATTTAATGTTCCTGCATAGAATCTTCAGCGGATCTCTCCGGACGAATGAAATTCTCCCTCTTTTTCGTTTTCATGTTCCTCCTCGCCCCTTACGTAATAACCCTCTGCTTCATATTCCCCGATTCCGTCTTTCCATCTCCCAACGCTCCCTTTTCTACCGAATCCCGTCCTTGTTTAACTCTATGGCCTCAAAATATCCTTCCCTGGACCTCTTTTCCTCTACCGCTAATTTCAAATCCTCCCTTAAATTCCACCTGAAAAATTCACTGTTCTCTAACCCTTAATCCCCTTTTTACGTTTAATAATTTTTCTTTTTTATTTATGTTATTCTCTCTAAGCTTTTATTTATTTATTGTGGTAAGCCAATGTAAAAGCCTTTGTGCCGTTTTTGGTGGTGAAATAAATAAATAAATAAATAAATAAATAAATAGGCTTCGTAAAGGTTCATCTCAGGGGCTGCGGCAGGCATTCAAGTCTCCAGTCCCGCCCTCCAAAAAAATACTACCTACCTTAAACCCTGCCACACGTGTATGTTAGAGGGGGAAGCGTGGGAGGGAAGAGTTCGATGAGGGTGGGTGAAGGGTTGAGGAAAGGAGTTCCCCCTCACTACATTGTTGCCTTTACCCTTGGGGGCGCGACTAAACTTCCGAGAAACCTCCAGCCACCAGAAAAGAATGGTTTACAATGGTTTGTAGGGTTCCTCCTTCACCCTCTCCTCCATCTCCTCGCGCCGCCTAGGAGATTATCTTTCATAATTTACGAGCTAGTAAGGAGAGGGGAGATCCTGGAAATGAAATGAAAGGTAGAAAAAAAGGAGGCGCAAAAGGAAAAGAGGGTTTTACATGTATAAACTGCCTTCGTTCTCGGAATATGTTTCACGGGGTGATTCATCGCCTTCGCTTTTCGATTCGCCGTTCGAGATGAGTGCATTGGCACCGCATACATTTCGTGACTTGCCAAGCGTTAGATACCAGTTCTTTCTCTTGTAGAACGAGAAGCTTGAGTGTTCGAGCCAAGGCCAGCTACCAAGGTGTGGGGTAATAGTCGGGTGGGGAATGGGCAGAATTACTTTGGTGACCAAAATTCTGTATAGTTCTCACAGAACAAGAGATTATTTATTTCAATTTAGTGGATCATGAGATTTTCGTTCCTAACGAAATTACAGAGATATAATACGCATAAAATGTCATAGGAAAAACTTCACATTTCACCTAAGAGAAGCTGCATCGCCTCTTTCTTGGAACCCATGTCGAGCTATGTTAAAGAAGACTCCACCCGATTAGAGAAATTTTAGACAATAAAATCAATGAACACAAGTTCATTAGGATTCATTATGTGCAAGTGCATTCGCTATTCGGTGACTTCACGGAAGTGTGGCACACGCCAGAGATTGATTCACGTAGAAACATGCAAACCAACCGCACTTAGGATCACTTACAAATTTGGTAGTCACAGAAATATTAATCCCATACCTGTGATTCCCCCAAACCAATGATCAGTTGACCCCTCAGTAGTTGCTTTCAGGTGTTAACTGGATCAACCCTGTTCATGAATTTTACCACCACGAAGTAAGCACGAAAAAAGTGCATGGAATCTAATCCCACACCGTGACCAACTTAACTACAGTCAAAGCAATTTCTTATAAGTTGTTAGCGAGAATTTTTATGCAAACCTCCACCAGGGACCAACTCAGAGAAACCCAGGCACGAATCGGGTGGGACGCACGCTCATGCATAGATTTCTTCGAAGTGATTTACTGGGAGAGCAATCCTGATGCCAGAGACCAATTCAAGGAACACAATCGGTCACACTAAATGCCCACATGCTTCAGGTCTTCATTCGAGGAAAATGCTCTCAAACACGGAAGCTTGTTATGCGAATGCAAGCATTCCGGTCACAGAGTGCACTACCTCGGTCACGGGTCGCAAGGGCAGTATGGTTACAAACAATTTAGCCACATGTTCAATCGTACATGCACAACAGGTTTACACGGCGTTGATGAGAGAGATGCATTTTACGGGTATTCACCGTTTTAGTTCTTTCTTCTGACAACTAACTATTCGCCCGTGTTCCCATGGGCGTCTCAAGGTTGAAGAATCGGCAAATATTCCTACACTGAATAAGATTCCAGCATTTTCGAGTATTCATGATGCTGGTTGTTTCTGCTGACGACAGTTTGCCCTTTGGAATACGGGCGTTTCGCCAGGGGTTGTCAGCAGAAACAACCATCGCCGTCGGTATTCGAAAAATTCTGTAATCTTCCATTTAACTGCAGTAAAATTAATTAAGAAAATTCTCAATTTTATCAGAACTCTTCACTCTCCACAGGAGATAAGAATCTACGCATATTTTGTGGATAGAAAATACAAGATGTTCGCAGGAAAAGTAAGTAACCCAAAGTAATTTTTTACTGCAGAGAGGTGAAAAGAAACTGAGATTCAAAATTGGACCATCAAAACTAGAAGCGGAAGTAGGTTCCCAATAGGAAATGAACAGCGATGGGAAAAAATAAAAATACGGTGAACAAATCAACAAAATTGAAAAGGGGTTTCTCAACTAAGAAAAATCAACCTCTGCACGATGCTACAATCCTCCAAATTTAGTACATTTTTCTTCGAGATAAGTGCAAGGATCAAACTGCTCATTGAATGAGAAGCGTAAACGGGAGGGAGGGATTCTTCGGAGGGAGGCTTCGAATACGGCTTATTTTTTTATTCGTTGACACCACATGATAGATTGCGTTGGGAGGATACAGCGCGATGAAAAATTTCACTTCGGTGGGGCAATATCTTACCGTTTCGCTTAAGGTTCAAAAAATGGCTTTCATCATTCCATTGGGAATTGAATTTGCTAATTCATGCAGCCCTCGGTTCTGTTAGTCCTTAAGATTTCGTATTGTGATTCGGCTCACTTGGAAACACTCCAGAAATTCTTTATTTTCACATCGTCATTCGGTTTCCTGTAGGCGCCCTACGATAATATGACACACCACCTGCGAGGTGAAGGTGTGAAGGAGAACTCCAGGCAGTGCAAGTGAAAGTGTAGGTGCGGTCGGAAGGCACATCAATATGTCGTACCTACACCGTATGAGTATCTATCACTTATACATAGACCAACAACAAAGTAACTATATGGACAAATTACACCATTTTCTCCTCTCACCAGAAGGAATATTCTCACAAATTTAGACATTTACCTCAGGTATGTCTAGAATGTATCCAGAATTGAAGACCAGAAATAAGGTATATAAGTAAAAAAATCGCAGAAAGAAATAATGTTTCGATATGAGGATCATTTGCAAATAAACTCTTGTCAAGTTGCACACCGGGTCAGGTGCTTCTTCTCCGCCGGCTCCTAATGATCTGATGACGACGTTCAGCGAAATGTCGGCGGAGGTGGAGGATCTGGTCTGGTATGTCACCCGACAAGAGTCCACCATCTTTCACATTCACCGGGAAAACATGAGATCATGCAACAACATCATGCACTCTAGCATCGCGGATTAGGGAGCATTACATACTAAGACGAGATGGCCTACCATAGGGGAAAATAAGCAGTTTATCAATGGTTTCACATTGGGAAGGAAGGAAAGGTTGAAGAGCTGGTTGTGCCGGCACGTGACGGCAAAGCTGACAATTATTAGTGCAGGGTGAGAAATCTTAGCACGAATTCATTTGCATGCTGAATGCAAATCAGCCGCTTCTCTGCCGCCGAATAAAATATTTAAATGTGAAAATCAACGATACTGGCCGGTTTTCCGGCCCAACGGTATACCCATTGGATTTCTGTGGGGCACATTTTCTTATGCTCTTTTCTTTGAGACGTTATTTTCAAGAAAATACCCGTCACGCGGCCAGAGTTACGGATGGAAGTCTGGGATCTTATCGGATATACTCACAGGAAATTTGCGACGCAATGACATGTAGCAGATGTTCGAAAACATTTTCTGAGTGAAAGCCGGGAAAATCAGCCCACTATCGGTGGCTAATAAAAACCGGCCACGCTAAACATGAATTTTGGTCTGGGGGAATGGGGTTATAGTGTGACTTTAAATATTATTAGTTGGATTTAATATGCTGGCACCCGCCATAAGTAAATGCTTTGCCCACCCACCCTCGATATTGAAAGATTAAACCAAAGTTTTAAAACTCGATACGAAGCTAAAATTAACTTTTAGGCGCAATGGTATCCACAATTAGACCAGAGGCGCAACCATGGATCTTCCCTGTGCGTTGTCGTAATTGATATTGAAACGTGAACGTCAATTGTTGCAAACTGCCTGGAGAGACAGTTCGCGCGACTCGCCCTGCTCATGCGAGAATAGAGATCTTAATTACATGCGTAGTTGGAAGAACGTTCATCACATTTTCCTATTAATTAAAGCGGCAGAAGAATTACAATAGCGCGAGCGCATCCACTATGAAGATCCATAATCACGCCCCTAAATTAGTTTAACATCATTACTCTCGTATTTAACGTGAAAACTATTAATAAGGCCGAAGATGTAGATGAAGCCTTCAAAAGAGCTTTGTAAATGAGCCAGCCAGGTTCCTCGGGAAAATAAGCCCTAAAAACCTAGACCTATTTGGAAAGGGGAGGATGAAAAACAAAAGAATCTGCTTGGGCTGGGGCGGGGTCGGTGAATCGGGAAATGCGTAACTTGACACGTCCTCCAGATCCTCCAGATTCCCTTATATCTCGTGAGTCAGGGAGGAGGCATGGGGGATAGCAGGGGACCGGCTCTAAGATGAAGGAAACGTGTTACGTAGTTAGTTTCGCGCCCCGGGGTTTTGTGCGAGGAACCGAATGCGCTTTGGTAACAAATGGAGAAGATGGAGAAATTCTGTCACGCCACACTTTATTTATAAGAGAGAAAAAAGTGACAAAACAAGAGAGATGCGCAGTACGACATATAATGCAAGGTACAATAACAGTGCATACATAACGATAGGTGTGAGAAATAAACACACAGTATGGTAGGAATTAAAAAAATTATTCTTCCCGGGCTTTATTCACGACCACACAAGGAATACCAGAAATTTCTTTGACTCGAAATATTTCTCATTTCCTGACGCTCTTCGACGTTTCGAAATCAGAATGTAGATATCGATGGAACTCATAAAAGGGCCAAGTATGCGCACCATGGATTAACAAAGTAAACAGGTGGAACCATAGAAATCTGAAATACGCACTCGGGCAGCATGAATCCCCAGGGTATGGGATAGCTTTCCCATACCCATTCATGCTGCCCGAAGTATAACAAAGGCATTTCCACCCGTAAACACTTTTGCGTATTCGAGCACATTTAAACGGATAAGTGGAGCACTTAATATACGCCGAAAATATCAGTATTAATAGCAGAACTGTTCCGGTGCCGCAAAGACTCATCTATGTAAATGAAAAATTGGAATAATTTCCAGAAAATCTCTGTCTCATTCATAAAAAATTAGAACTAGCTGCGCGCGATTACCATGCATCATTTTTCATCATTTCTCGCAATAAAAACAGGATTCACTTTCGTGCGACAAGACTCCATCCATATTCTTTTCTTTAATTTATGATACGTGCCAACCTGGAGTCGAATCACGGTTCCTTCTTTGTTTTCGTCAGCATTGTCGTTATCCTTATCCAAAACGCAAACCGCTCAAGAAGGAAAATGCTCGCAGTTACTGTGCTACACTCCAAAGCACCCTATCGATTAAAACTGGTGATTAAGAGCAGCTGGCAAAATTTTAAGTGTTACGATCACTTTTTCGCTCTCAAGAGCGCAATTGAAAAATAACGATAACCAGTGCGCACGCGTTTTTGGAGAACCGTGATCGCGCCCCTGATCCCTCTTCCAAAAATAAGACGATCAAAACCCACACCGAATCCGAAATGGGAGACAGAAGAAGCCAAAAAAACCTGCGAAGATTCAGGTGGGCATGGCGAATCCGGGGATGCAGTAACTCGATACATTTAGAGAACTGCTAAGGGCCGACCCAAAAGATGATGAAGGTCTCGTGCCCGGGATTTTCGTGCGCGAAATCGAACGCGTTATGACAGCAAGTGGAGAAGCACGGGGGGAGGAGATGGGGGAGGGTTCTCGATTATAGGGGACGGGGTAAAAAGGGGGTGTAAAAGACAGAATAGGAAGGGGAGGGTGTGGGCACAGGACTCCACCCCGCCCATCCTCGAAGAAGAAGAAGTCAGGGGGGTGTGATGCTTTAATAACGGTCTTGCGGTGGGCCTCAAAGGAAAAAGAAAAGGACGAGAGGACACGTCGGTCGGACGGAAGGTGGGAGGAGGATTAGAGGAGGAAGTAGGAAGAGGAAATCGAGATGAGAGGGAAGGAGGTGGCAGGGGGGTGTACAAGAAGGGGAAGGTGTCGCCACGCCATAGACGGGGGTGGAGGTAAAGAGAGGGGGACGGGTGTTGAGGAGGCGGGCGTGGTCAAGACGAAGGGTTTGTTTCGGTCGGAGAAGATGGGGACAGTAAGTTTTTGAAACCCCCGGGAGAGTGGATCGGAGTTCGGACGACCTTTTTTAGGAAGGTTGCGTTTCCGTTTGTTTTTTTTTCGGCTCATCGTGTTCCCCAGTCGTGACGTAGTAAACGTGTCAACACGTGTGCGCGCGTCCACAAATGCGGAAGCGAAATACGCCACGGGTAATCGGTACTGTTAGATGAACCGTGCCGAATCAGTAAAGGACGATATTATTAACACGAATGCTTTTCGATTAATTTTTCACCTTAAGTATTTGTCTCAATCATCCCTTTTCAGCTGAAAGCCGTCGTGGCAAGGAAGGCATATTCGGCGACACCATAGCGACCGTTTGCCATTTCTATTCAACTAGGTATGTAGTACGTTACAATAAAGGCTGTTTTACACGAGGCACTTTATTGCAAAATATGATGTATGTATGAATGTGCATACGAGAAAAAAGATATTCTTAAGACAACAGCCACTGGGATTTACGCAAGTATATCAATTCGGGCTTCTTAATGCAATTCGAGGAAGTGATACAAAACATATTGCAAACAAAGAATCAGTAATGTCAGCTTTTACTACGAAAATCCACGGTTTTAATTGAATTTGTGTCACAGCTAGCTGAAAATCAGGAAGAAAATGGCTGATCAATTCTACATGCAAAGTATGTTATGCATTGGGCGAACAGCCACCTTAAAATAAAACCAATTCTAGACTCACTGAGTAACACACGCTGGTGTCGATTATGGTGGCTTGAACTGCTAAGATAGACTATCATATTAATGCAGAAAATACTCATTTTATAAGCGTAATTATCCTTTCTGGGCAAACTAGACATATTATGGCCCAAACAGACGTCCAGGAGAAACGACCATCACTATGATAGCTTATGCACGTCGCATTGTGTGTCACAATATGAAGCCGATTTTGAAACTCCAGCCTATTGCCCGGACTAAACCGTTTTAAAAATCTGGTACACATTTCGATGAATGCCCAACCCAACTCCTCACAAAGGCGCGACCACACATGTGTTCCCCAAGAATTTACTATTATATCCTTTTACCCCCTTGCTTTTTTTTGTATCTCCCTCAGCCAACCCTTCCATTCAACATACCTCTTCAGTGTTACACCCTCCCTTCCCTTAAACCCTCGACTTGACCGCCGCTCCATTCTGCCTCGAACTACACCTTCCGCAAACACGAGCCGAGCTACGACTCCTATTCGGTAAAACACTCGATATGCAAATGACGTCCCCTGTCCCTGTGTGGGTTATACCTCTCCCCACCTACCTCCCTACCTACTTGTGCTCTAACCGTTCCCTCCCTCCACCTCTCCTCACTACACTTCACTCCCCCAAGAGGGCACAAGGCATAACGCTACCT